>JAUKWC010035845.1:0-11789 GCA_032356245.1 Endocladia muricata
TTGCATCCACATGGGACACGCATGACAGAGCGCCAGGGTATTTGGATATCCTGCAAATATTAGATCAAAATCCAGCGATAAAGGACACGGGCTCTGGGGGGGTGCAAACAGCCGGATCGGGCATTTGTCAGGATTTCGAGGCGAACCCAAACACAGTGTTTACGCAATCAGAACAGACATTGAAGCAGGCCGAGGCTTTGATCCCGTTAGGCAGCCAAACCTTTTCGAAAAGCCGCGTGCAGTTTCCCGTTGGGCATGCGCCGCTGTTTTTGACGCATGGGCGCGGCGGGCGCGTATGGGACGTGGACGGCAATGAATATGCTGATATGGTCAGCGCCCTGTTGCCAGTTGTCTTGGGCTATTGCGATGCGGATATTGATGATGCGGTGATCAACCAGTTGAATAACGGCGTGTCCTTTTCGCTCTCGACGGAGCTGGAGCATCGCTTAGCGGCTAAAATGGTGGAGCATATCCCTTGCGCTGAAAAAGTGCGCTTCGGCAAAAACGGAACGGACGCCACATCGGCGGCTATTAGGCTTTCACGAGCGTTTACGGGCAAGGATCACGTGGCTGTGTGCGGGTATCACGGTTGGCAAGATTGGTATATTGGCTCAACCACGCGGCATTTAGGCGTGCCGAAGGCTGTGCAGGATTTAACGCTGAAGGTGCCGTTCAATGATATTGATGCGTTAGAACAGTGCTTTAAAAAGAACGGCAAACACATTGCTTGTTTTATTATGGAGGTGTGTTCGGTGGATGAACCGCACGCCGGATATTTGCAAGCCGTAAAGGATTTATGTGCGCGGCATAACATTGTGCTGGTGTTTGATGAAGTGATTACAGGCTTTCGCTTTAATATGGGCGGGGCGCAGGCGCATTATGGCGTTGCGCCAGATTTGGCGTGCTTTGGTAAAGCCATGGCGAATGGCTTACCGTTATCGGCGATTGTTGGGCGCGCCGACATTATGGATGTGATGGAGGATATTTTCTATTCTGGCACGTTCGGCGGCGAGGCGCTGTCGCTGGCGGCGTCCTTGGCGGTGATTGATAAAATGGAGACTGAGCCTGTCATTCAAAGCCTTTGGGATAAGGGTCGTGACCTTGGAGATTATGTGCAGGGTTTGATTGCCGATCACAAGCTGGAGGATGTGTTTGATTTGAAGGGTGTTGATCCGTGGCGGATCATGACCATCAAAGACCATGAGCATGCCAGCGTCGACGCCATCAAAACGCGCTATATCATCACCATGGTACGAAATGGCGTGCTGACATTTGGCGCGCATAACTTGACCTATGCGCACACGCCGCAGGATATGGCTATTTTCAAGAATGCGTATGCGCACACCATGGCGGTTATTGCGGAGCAGTTGAAGGCCAACAGCTTGCTGGATAATCTTGAGGTTGATCCGCTGATTCCTGTGTTTAAAGTGAGGTAGGCATGAGCAATATCCCCGATCGTTTTCAATCATCTATATCGCGCGACGCCTTAAAGCAATACGTCATCAAGCAGTGTGAATTTATGTTTCCTGATGGCGGCGCATTTGAAGACATGCTTATGGATGAGGCTTTGAGCAAGGCCATAAAGAGATACGAAGCGTGTTGTAGTGAAATTAAGATGAAGTATTTTTTTGAAGATGGGCGGACGCAATTTGACCATCTTATGTCTGATCAATATGCTATGTTTTTATATTTCCTCAGCAACGAGCTGTATAAAAAATCAGCCATCACACAGGCCACAAAAATATATTATTTGAACAAATCGCTGCATGCTTTGGATGTGTTCTACGCCGTAGAATTGCCCGATATTTTTCGGTTTTGTCATCCGCTTGGGACAGTTTTGGGGCGAGCGCATTACGATAATTATTTTGCGGTGTTTCAAAATTGCACGATTGGAAATAACAAAAGCGCGTATCCGACATTGGGTAAAAATGTGGTGCTGTTTAAGGGGGCTTTGGTGGCGGGGCAATGTACGATTGGGGATAATGCCTTGGTCTCTGCGCACAGTTTTGTGAAGGACGAAGACGTCCCCGCGGGCAAAGTTGTTTCGGGCACATCGCCAGATTTACATTTCAAGGACACACGGATCGACGTCAAAAAAATGGTGTTTGGCCATGCATAGCGGGGCGCGCGTATTTTTTCGGTGCGATGCATCTTATGCGATTGGGACAGGGCATGTGATGCGCTGTCTCACGCTGGCGAAGACGTTGCGGGAAGCGGGCGTGATGTGCGTGTTTTTGTGCGATTCATCCTTGGATGGGCATTTAAACCAGCACATTGAAGACCAAGGTTTTGAGGTGCACCCACCCGCCTATTTAGAGGCACAAGACAGCCCCGTGGAGTGGCTGGTGGTGGATCACTATTTTCTGGATCAAGAATATGAGAGCGCGGCGCGGCGCTATGCGGCGCGCATTATGGTGATCGATGATGTGGCCGACAGGGTGCATGATTGTGATCTGTTGCTGGATCAAAACTTACATGATGATATGGAGGGGCGCTATAAGGGCTTAGTGCCGCCAGAATGCGTGATGTTGATGGGGCCGCATTACGCGCTTATTCGGGATGAATTTACGCGCTGGCGAACGGCGAAACCCGCATTGTATAGTGAGAAGCGGGTCTTTGTTAATTTTGGCGGCGCAGACCCCGATGACGTCACAAGCCGCGTTTTAGAAGTGCTGAAGGGTATTGAGACGGATCATCATTTCATTGTCGTCGCCAGCGCCAAAAGCCACCATTTAGACCGCATTAAGGCCGCCTGTGACGGCGTAGCGCGTTTTGAGCTGCATGTGCAGCCGCCCAATATGGCGGAGCTGATGGCGTCATGCGCTTTTGCGATTGGGGCGGGCGGCACAACCAGTTGGGAACGATGCTGTTTAAGCTTGCCGGCACTGATCATTACGATTGCGGATAATCAATTTGCATTGACCACGACCCTGGATGCACGCAAGGCGGTGCGCGAGCTAGGGTATTTGGAAGAGGGGCTGGCTACATTGGGCACGGCGTTCTCAACATTTGCCGTCGATAAAGCAGAGCTTGAGAATATGGCTAAAATTGCGCATCATATATGCGATGGCGGCGGCGTAACGCGCGTACGCGAGAGCATGGAACGGATGAACACATGACAGCATGGTGGGACGCACAGCCGCGAATAATTTCATGTGTCGTGGATAATGACAGCTGGATTTTGCCCTATGCGGAGCAGTTGATGCAGCGCATAGTGGAAGGCGGCGATAGGTGCCGCCTGTATCGCCATTATGACGATGTGGAGCAAGGGCATGTCGCCTTTTATTTGGGGTGTATGAACATCACCCCAGAACATGTTTTGAAACGCCACGCACAGAACATTGTCATCCATGAAAGCGCCTTGCCGCAAGGACGCGGATTTGCGCCCATGACATGGCAGGTGCTGGAGGGCAAAACAGAGATTCCCTTTAGTATGATCGAAATGAGCCAAGATGCCGATCAGGGTGCCATTATTATGCAGAGCGTCTTGCCCTTGAGAGGGGATGAATTGTGTGATGAATTGCGGGATAAGCAGGGGCGCAAAACTGTTGAAATGTGCCTTGGGTATTTGGCGCAAGAGACCGCGCCCCCCTCAACGCCGCAGCAAGGCGAGGGGACGTTCTACAAAAGACGCCGCCCCGCACACAGCGAGCTGGATATTGATCAATCCATTAATGCGCAGTTCAACCATTTGCGGGTTGCGGATAACGAGCGTTATCCGGCGTTTTTCTATAAGGATGGTCAGAAATATATCGTGAAGATCTATAAGGGCGAGACGGAAGAGTCATAAATGGATGCTATTTTAACATCACGCGCATGGAATAACGATCTGGCTGAAGCGTTGCATGACAAGCTGGGCGCTGATTTTGATCTGATTACGTCGAAAGAGGATTTTACGCCCGCTTATTTACGTGCGAACACCATCGAGCGGGTTTTCATACCGCATTGGTCACACATTATTCCCGCAGAGATTTATGAACACTTTGAATGCATCGTGTTTCACATGACGGATTTGCCTTACGGGCGAGGCGGGTCGCCCTTACAAAATTTGATTGCGCGCGGGCATGAGAACACACAGATCACCGCCATTCGCGTTGAACAGGGGTTGGATACGGGCGCGGTGTATTTGAAACGCCCTTTGGCACTGTCTGGCAGTGCGCAGGAGATTTTCCTGCGGGCGCGTGATGTGATTGAGGAAATGATCATAGAGATCATCAAAACCGCCCCCACGCCGCAGCCCCAAACAGGCGAAGCCGTGACCTTCAAACGCCGCACGCCAGCCCAGAGCGCCCTAGACACCACCGCGACACCGCGCGCGCTGTATGACCATATTCGCATGCTGGACGCTCCGGGCTATCCGCATGCTTACATTGAACATGGAGAGCAGCGTATAGAATTTTGCAATGCGCGTTTAGAAGATGGTGTACTTAAAGCCGACGTTCAGATAAAAAATAAACATGACACATGAACCCAAAAAAATATTAGTGGTGGCCGCACATGCGGATGATGAGGCCCTAGGATGCGGCGCAACGCTGGCGAAACATAGCGCGGCAGGGGACGAGGTGCGCATTGTCTTTTTGGCCGATGGCGTGTCAGCGCGCGGATCGATGGATGGCTTAGATGCGCGCAAAGACGCGGCGCGGGCGGCGGCAAAACACATGGGCGCGCATGAGCCTGTATTCTTAGATTTACCTGACAACCGCTTGGACAGCCTGCCTTTATTGGATGTAATTGAACGCTTAGCGCACGCGATAGAAGGGTATGATCCACATGTTGTTTATACGCATTTTGCACAGGATTTGAACATTGATCATCGCATCGCGCATCAAGCCACCATGACCCTGTTCAGGCCCAAGCCCGATTCAGCCGTGGAGACGATTTTATGTTTTGAGACATCATCAAGCACCGAATGGCAAACGCCATCACAAACCAACGCTTTCACGCCGCACTATTTTGTTGATGTCAGCGACCATTTTTCGCAAAAAATAAGCGCCTTAGAAGCCTATGCGATGGAAATGGCGCCATTTCCCAACAGCCGCTCCATTGACGCTGTTGAAGCGTTAGCGAAGTATAGAGGCGCCAGCATGGGCTGCGCGCGCGCAGAAGCGTTTATGTTGGCGCGCCACATTCAAAAAGGATAACAGATGCATTCATTTAAAATTCAAGACCGCCTGATCGGTGAAGGCCAGCCTTGCTATATTATTGCCGAAATTTCGTGCAATCATGAAGGCAATTTTGACGAAGCCAAACGCATCATTGAAGCCGCCGCGGCGGCAGGCGCCGATGCCGTGAAGCTGCAAAGCTATACGCCCGATACTATGACGGGGGACTTCAAAAACCACGCCAAGGGCACAATGTGGGAGAATATTGATCTGTATAAGCTTTACCAAAAAGCCTATACGCCGTGGGAATGGTATCAGGATTTGAAGCGCGTTGCGGATGATAATAACGTGCATATTTTCTCCTCTCCGTTTGATGAGACGGCCGTAGATTTCTTGCTTGAACAAGATGTGCCCGCTCTTAAGATTGCGAGCTTTGAAATTGTGGACACCAAATTGGTGGAGAAGGTCGCGAAATCGGGCAAGCCGGTGATTGTGTCAAACGGCATGACGGATTTTCTGGAATTGAAAGAGGCCGTCGACATCCTGCGCCAGCATGGCGTGAAAGATTTGGCAGTTTTACATTGCAACAGCGGTTATCCTGCCAGTTTTGACGAGGTGAATTTAAAGACTATCCCTGTGATTGAAGATATTTTTGGATGCGTTTCGGGCCTGTCTGATCACACGATTTTTGCGGATGATAAAAACTATGAATTGCCGATGGCGCATGTGACGCCGCTGGAGGGCGTTAAGCATGGCGCAAAGATTATTGAGCTGCATTTGATGATGGATCGCGATAAAGCGCGCGCATTGAATGACAAGGAAGAAGGCGGGTTTGATTGGCCATTTTCACGCGAGCCTGCGGAATTAAAGAAGATGATCGATATGATCCGCGCTTATGAGCGCGGCGAAGACGTGCAATATGACACCCCAGAGGAAGCCAAGCACGCGCTGCGTACGCATGGCAGCGTGTGTTTTGAACCGACGCCCAAAGAAATTGCCAGCCGCGCCGCGCGCCCCTGCCTGTGGGTAACGCAGGATGTGAAGAAAGGCGAGGCGTTTAGCTTTGCCGCGGAAAAAGACGGGAATTTTAATTCCCTTCGTCCTGGCGGCGGTCTGCATATTCGCTTTACGGATCAGGTCGCTGGCGCGCGCGCCGCGCATGACATTAAGGCCGGCACGCCGATGGCGTGGGACATGATTGATCGTGCAAAGTAAGATTATTCGTTTGCAGGTTTATGTGCACGGCTCTGCGCGCTCGCTAAATATAGCCGCAGAGTGATGAGTATGAAGAATATTTGCATATGATGATAAACATACCAAAGTGACACCTTAAACGACATTATTGTTATGCACAGCACAAACACAATCTGCAGAAAAACGCGCAACGATTTGTCGTTTATTTTGCCCATAGCATAGATCACAATTATTAAGAACATCATCAACAGCACCAGATTCAAAGCGCCACCCTCAACAAGGGTTTCTAAGAAAATGTTGTGTGGATGGGTATAATCCTCAATCCTGTAATAGGCCATATAGGACAGAGCATCCGGTAAATGGCGAAGGCATTGTTCTTTTGAGATTGTGCAATCGTCGTGCATCGCTTCCAATATAGCGATGCGATGTTTCATGCCAGCCGGCATTCCTTGCAAATACTCTGAAAGCGCATGATCAGATAACGTCGTATTCGCGGCCTCCGTCATTAAGTTCTGGTGGTTTACGCGCATAGATTCCAAATCGTGCGCCACAATAGCGCTTAAACGATCGACATCCTGCGTACCGATTAAAGACATATAATCGAAGCTGGTCTCGTATATGTAATCTCTGTTTATAAGGCCGTGTTTTGCGATCAGGCTTCGTGCATTATGATGGAATTGCTGCGCCGTGTTACGGAGCTGTTTTCTGCTCTCGTCTGTAACGCCCTCAAATTTAGATGGGTAATTTTTTATGCCCCACCCCAACACAGGGTTTTCTGTCGATAAATCAAGCGCATAGCTCCAGATTCCAAGACGAATTTGTAAGGATCTGCCAATGTCATATTGCTTAAAGCTATCCTGTTGCAAAAATGCTTTTGGAAACAGTAAAGGAATAGACGCCAGCACCAGAACGCCCAAAATCAATTGCGTGGTGACTATTTTTCGAGGGAAAATCAGGAAGCAGAGCAATGCAATGGGCAAACACACCATGACCAATTTGGCCGCATTTACAGACGTTTCAAAACTGAAATAGAGCTGAAAGAAAAAGATGAAGGAGATAATGGTAATTTTATATGCTGTGCGCACGGCCTTATCCAGCCACAGAACATATATCGAGAAACATAAAAATATATTGAACGATAATAAATTTACATTCTCAAAATACGCATGCTTGCCGCTCCAATCGAGGAACAAAAGATGCGTGTAATGCAGAATGTAAAAAGCTGCGAACATATAGAATATATTGCGTATATGCGTCTTATTGAGCGTTATATATTGGCTGAAAAACAAACATGCGCCACCAAGAACATACACACACAACACCAGAAATGTACTGACATCAAAAGGGTTATCCTGCCAGTTTACGGCGCTCGTGAGTGACCATCCAGCGACCATACTCAAAAGCCCAATGATGATAATTCGATGTCTTGACCCCCAGTCTATAACGTCTTTTAAGCGCAGCGTCTGCGCGTGTGATAGGAAAAGCAGCACGGTGGAGCCGCAAAACACAGCAAACGTATATTTGAAGTATTCTGGCCACGTAATGGCTATGTACAGGCTGGCAGACACAGACGCATAGAATAAGAAGACACACGCCTTTATGACCGTATCATGGACACGCATATTCAAGAAAAACTGAGGTATCATGCGTCAACGCCCTCTTTGGCATGGGGTTTACGAATAATGAGCTTATTTATGTATGGGTCAAAAGATGCGTGTTGCTCATCATGCTCTAGAACAGGCTTTTGGGGACCATAAGGCGTGGGGGATGAGGCATAAATTACTTGAAAAATAAGCCGCCTTTTCTCTGTAGGCACCAATCCCTTATGTATCCCATATGTGTTCTCCATAAAGCATGAACCCGCTTTACCTGTGAGGTGCACTATATTGTCCTCACTGTATGCGTCCGTGACCTCTTGATCGCGGAAACGGCGTGTATCTGTAAGCTTATTATCACTGTGGCTGGTTTTGACATACACATGCGGCCCCGCTTTATCATCAACATCAGTGAGGTAAATAAAGAGCTTATAAAAAGAAAGTGCATCTATGTCGCGATGATAGTTTTGCGCTTCTTCTGGGTTTTCATGCCCCGGAAGGGACCACCATGCCAACACACTGTCGATCAAGGGTTTACACCCCATTTTGCGGCTCACACATTCAAGCAGCACAGGGTGGTTTGCTATGTTCATGACTAACGGAAGCGACACAAGGCTCTTCATATCAACATGAGCGACATGCACATCAGGCGGCACATCCGAAAGAGCAAAGCTCTTATCTCTGTTTTTTATAGGATCGTGAAGCGGCGCATTTTCACAATGTGCGCGCAATGTTTCAATATCTTGCGCCGATATGATGTTGTCGAAAAACGTAATGCCATCCTTGTCCAGCGCCTCAATATGCTCATGCACGCGTTGATTATCATCTTGAGTGCTGAAGCCAGAGTGTGGCTTAAAGAATTTTTCGAGACAAAAGGCATAGTGCCTCTTTCTTTCTCCTTTAATCCTACGCTGTAAAAGAAAGTACAGATTGCGTCTATCTTCAAGAATCATATTGATAAGTTTTCTGGCTTTGTTCATATTGGCTTTACTTGGATTTAGGGTGAAATGGATATACTCATGCACGTGTTTTTAAATTTTTTCGAAGATTACATTACACCAATTAATGCGATTGCCCTAGACCTGCACGCGCAAAAACCCGACGTCACATTCTCTGGCATAACCAGCCGCCGCAGCACCGCTTTCCAAAAAATCGACAAAACAATCACATTGAAACAAGTAGATTGGATTGGCGATTTAGAGCAGGAGTGGCTGGCACGCGATGTGTCCGATGAGGACTGTGATTTTTACAGAGCGCTTTTGGGCGACGAAAAGCTGAAGCATTTAATCGCGTGTGATCGTGACATCGGTCAAGGATGGATGTTTGGCGGCATCTATGCGCGTTCGGCACTCAGTGACATCATGCATAATAATGACGTGCTGCGCTGGCGCTATGTTATTAATTTATGCCGTTATTATCACGAGCGTTTCACGCAGGAAAAGCCCGATATTGTATTCTTCAATGAATACACAATGGCCTATGAGTTGGGGGCATATTATGTCGCGCAAGCCTTAGGCATCCCTGCTTTATGTCTGGTTTTTTCACGCATGGATGGCGGCTTTCAGGTCACTGACAACCCTTGTAACACCTTCACGCTTTCGGATGCTGACTATAAAAAGCATCTAGAAGGCGCGCACCAACCTTCCGCCACCAGCATGGAAAAAGCGATGCAATATGTAGAGCGTTTTTTAGATAAGCCGAGCCTGCCGCAGTATTCACTTCACTTTAGAGACAAGGCTTTGACGGACTCCAGCTTTTTTTCTGGTGTGACCATGCTGCTTAAAAACACAGTCAAAATGGTGGCCATCGCCATGGGTTTGCGGGGCACAAAGGGCTTTTTGAGACAACGCAACGGCATGGACATTCTGACGCAAGACTTTCAAGCATGGCGATGCCTGCGGAAGGCTCTGCGCGGACAGGGGGGCTTTTATGAGGGCGCACCTGAGGCTGAGAAGTATGTCTATTTTCCGCTGCATGTCGAACCCGAGGCAAGCGTATCGGTTTTTAACACCCAAAACACTAATCAATTGCACATCATCGAACAGATCAGCAAAACCATTCCTGTAGGCCACACGCTCTATGTTAAGGAGCATATTCCCGTCTTAGGGCGCCGCCCTGAAGGTTTCTACGACGCCATCAACGCGATGCCTGATGTAAAGCTGATTAACCCCTTCATGGATAATTTATTTATCACAAAGCATGCTGACACCGTGGTGACGCTGTCTGGGACAGTCGGATGGGAAGCGATTATGTTTCAACGCCCCACGGTTGTTATCGGACAAGCACAATACAAATCTATTGCGCAGGGCTTTGTAGAGTGCAGCAACCTCAATGATTTAAGGCACGCCATGGCTCTGGCCAAGGATACGCCTACGGCTGATAGAGGCGACATCGCCGCATATATGGCCTGCTTATTCGATAACGTTATAGATTTGCCGTATTCCTATTACAACCAAGCCCATATCTCCGATCTCAGCGCCGATTGGAGTAAACAAGACGTGCAACAAGGCATCCGCCAGATCACGGCGCAAATGATCCATTTCACGAACCTGGAAACATCTACGCATGACACATAAATCGATCATTCTGTGCGCCGCCCTGATGGGGCTGTTCTTCGTGTTTGGGTATTTATCCTATCGCATTTATGCGGCTTTCCCGCTTATTTTGACGCTTATCGTGGGTGTATATTGGTTTAAGAACCGCGCCAGTATTAAGCTGAAACCACATTGGCCATCCTTGATCGGAGTAGGGGGGCTGTTGTTAATATCGGTTGTCTCTATGATGTGGGCAGAGTTTTATGATGTGTCGCATAAACGCTTAATCAAATTTTTGCCCGTATTGCTGGGCAGCCTTTTGCCGCTGTCTTTTTTTGCTTCTGTTGAGGTGCGGCGTGACATAAGGGACGCTGGAATCCTAAAATGTGGATTGATAGCGTGGGGCGTAGGGCTGGCCTTTATGCTGGTGGATACTTTTGCGGGCGCACCAATTTACGGACTTTTACATCAACATAGTGAAAGCTTGCTACCGCAACTCAACCGCTATGCCATCGTTATTTTATTGGGGTATGTGTTTGTGTGCTGTTTAGCGCCGCGCAAAATTTGGATAGCGATGTTGATCCCGATGTCGGTATTTTTGTGGAACACACAATCACAGTCAGTACAATTGGCAGCGCTAGCGTTGATTGTGTTTGCTGTCTGTTGGGTGTTTCTTAAACGCTACATGCCCCACATCTTCGGATTGGGAATAACGCTCACGACTCTTGGCTTTCCTTGGTTTGCACAATGGATTTTTGCCCACCGCCCAGACAGCGTTGAAGGCATCTTCGTGAAAGCCGCACCATTCCACCGTATGGAGATATGGGATGGCATTGTGACCAAAATTTTAGCCGCCCCCCTCATGGGCTATGGCCTTGAAAATATACGCGAAACTCTGTTGCAGATAGAACAGGTTTATTGGAAGGGTGAAAGCATTTTACACCCCCATAATTATGCGTTGCAGATATGGGTGGAATTTGGGCTGGTTGGTGTCGTGATGTTTTTGGCATGGATGTGGTGGGCTATATTGCGCATTAGGCGTTTTGCACTGCCCGTGCAAAAGCTGGCGTTTAGTTTGATATTGAGCCTGTTTACAATTAACCTGACCGCATATGGCCTGTGGCAGGGATGGTGGTTAGGCTTGATGTTAAGCACATGGATTGGGTTCTATATGTGCCAGCATAGATTAGCCGCGCAAGAGATAAGCCAGAAAGATCATAAATCATGAAAATCGTAGCCACCATCGAAGCCCGCATGGCCTCCTCGCGCTTGCCGGGCAAAGTGATGATGGAGGTCATGGGCAAGCCGCTTATCGGGCATTTAATTGATCGATTGCAGAAGGTGTCGAATATAGACGCAATCGT
>JAUKWC010035867.1:0-15585 GCA_032356245.1 Endocladia muricata
GCACCCCATTCTTCCCCCCTCCCTTACACCCGTCCCTCCGCCCCCGCCCGGTCCCCCCCGCTTAAGCGCGTTCGCCCCTCCGAGCTCTCGCGCAAGTACCGCGTCTCCACCCCGGACACCGACGACTCGCTCCTCATTGGCGACCCGGCCACGTCCACCTTCCCCACCCGTCCGTCCATACACACCTCCGCCCCGACCCCGACCACGCCCCGGTCCCCTGCACGCACCTCTACCGGTGTGGTCCCGCCGTGCAACTTTCCGCGTTTCCCACGCTCTGCTTTGGAAACTGTCACCCAGGTGGGCGCCGCCGTGGCCTCCGCCGTCTCCGCCGGCATCGATCGCGTACGCGTCGATCTCAAGCACCCGCATTACATTCCGCATGCCGCACAAACTGTCGGCGTGCCAAGTGTGAGGGACGTGTCCACCGAGCACGAGTTGCGGATGGCCTTGTTGGTGCGTGCAGCGTGCGCGGCCGTGGATGATGTGACGCGGTTGGACCCGGCGCATCCGCAGAATTATGGGTTGTGTTTCAAGCCGCAGACGGGGATGTTGTACTTTGATAGTGCGGCGGATGCAGCGGTGGGCAGGCAGTACGTCCCGGCGGAGATGGGGCAGAGGATAAGGACGTGTGTGTTGGGGGAGAAGAGTGTGAGGGTGCGGTCACGGGCGGATGTGGCGGTCGTGGTGGCGCCGTGCAATACGCGGGGCAATCCGGGGCATATTGAGCGGGTGGAGAATGTACATTACTCCAATTGGAATACGCAAAAGGTCGTGGTGATGGTGAATGCTGAATTGGTGGCGTTAACGAGCTTTGCGGGGTTTGGGGAACGCGACAGAGAGCCGTGCTTTTTGAGGGATTACACGCCCGTGTATTATGTGGATCCGGTGGCGTTTCCAGCAAAGATGGCCACGGGTGCCGTGTTGATGTGCTTTCCGAGAAAGTGGGAGATGTATTTGTTGAAGGTAAGGGGGGATACAGGATTTCGGCTGGTGGCTGAGCAGAAGACGCCGCCAAGTGAGGAGAAGATTCGATGTGAGTTTGCCTGGCGGATTGACGCGGACGGGGTAGATGGGCTTCATTCCTAGCCGACCACGAGAAAGGAGGTGTAATAGTGATGTCTTTTTGTTTTGTTTGCGTTATTTGCGTGAGAATGTGGGCATGTGGAGCTGCGATGGGCGTGGCAAGGCGAGATGAAGCCATGCACAGTTGCCCGCTGTGTGTCGATGACGATAAGCTCCACTGATGTAAACAGAGTTTTTTTTTCTCATAGACACAGGCCTCGAGACCAAGGAGAGTCGCACGTGCATGCATCTCGCATCTGTGGTACCGATAGTCCTCTGCGCCCAAGGGGCGGTCGGTGGAGAAGGGATGTTCGTTCGAGGACTTTGTCATTGTCTTCTAAGCAAGTCTTCGCAGGTTTGATCTCGCTGGGCGACAAACGTTGTTCGATAATCTCTAACATTCCACCGTTTGACTTGCGCACACACGGGCAAGCACTCTACGTGAGGGTGGGCAGCAAATAAAGCAAAAGTTGGTGCATGCAGAGGGACTTAGATGCGTACGATCCCCCCCTTTCTTGCTAAATAAGGGGGGGGTGCGGGGGTGGGACAAGCAGCTGCCGTATAGTATCAGTTAGCTTCATCCATCTCGGCGGCCGCCGAGGGCGCAGATGTTTTATGAAATTTCAGACAAAGGGCTTCCCTGCGATTGCTCAAGCGTTTCCACTGCACTAACAAATTCTACTTCCGAGTTCTTTCTACTAATTACAGGAGATTGCGGCATCTGCTCACTCATCCGAAGTCGTTCACTCGCTTGATACTTTTGGCTCTCTTTTTCCCTGAAGTCGGCCACCACGCTGAATATTCTCCCCATATGCCCCGCATCGGCAGCTCGGTCGAGGAACGGATGTCGCAACATTTCGCTAGCACTGGCCCGACTGGTAGGATCCAATATTGTGCACTTGTCGATAAAGTCGTGAAAGTCGGCCGTCCATTCGTCAGGTTGTCTCAGCCGTGGCGGTCCCTCCGTCGCAATCAAAAACATCGCTTTCATCTGTGTCTCATGTAACAGCGGAGGAGCTCCCTCTGCACATTCAATCGCAAGAACACCTGTTGACCACACGTCTACTTTCGAGTCATAATCCATTCCCCGGCATACTTCCGGCGCCATCCAAAAGGGTGTGCCAATCACAGTGTTTCGCTTCCTGTCCTTGTTTGTAAGTTGCGCCGCAAATCCAAAGTCGGCAATCTTCACTTCGCCTGTCCGCGTGACAAGTGTGTTGTCGGATTTGATGTCCCGGTGAATTCTCTTGATCCCGTGTAGGGAAGCCAGCCCCTGCAATACTTCGCGGCATACATATGCGATCTCGGGCTCGTTAAGGTGCAGTTTGCGGTCATTCAGGAAATACAATACATCAGTGAGGGAGCCAGCATCGGCAAGTTCCATCACGATAAATAAGTTTTCTGCTAGCTTGTAAGAGTCATAGCATTTGATAAGGTTGTGGTGGAAAGCCGAACTCATGACAGCCACTTCGAATTTGAACAGTGCCAAGTCCTCCTCGGACTTTGGAACGACACGCTTGATGGCAACAGGAACGTTTCTCTTCTCATCAAATCCTCTGTATACAGATCCTGACGAGCCCTCTCCTATCTTGACGACATCCTTGAAGATCTTGAGGGGGTTGTCTAAGATGAAGTTGGGCTCCCACTTTTTGAGCAATGCGTGGTCAACGTGAGTCGCCTCACTCATCTTGATCTGATTGAAGTGATACTGAGTCACTTTGTCGGGGTAGTACTGCTTGTCGTAAGACGCTTGTAAGACGTCAAGCAGAGCATCAGGATTTCGCAAGGCCATGTCGCGATCTATACCCGAATGCTTGAGCATAATTTCCCACTCACGGGGAAGACCAGCAAAGCCAGTAGGATTGCTTGGGTCGACCTTAACATGCGTCTTGTGTTGGAAATGCCTCGGCTGCCCCACACTCACAGGCGAAGCGTGCGAAATGCCATGCCTGTGAAAGTGGTGAGGTCCGTGAGGACTCAGAGCAAACCTGCGGTGTTTCATTCGAAGAACACTCGATCGACTCAATTCTTCACGTTCAACACCCTGCCTACGGTCTGTTGTCGATTCAGAATCACTGCTATTATGGAGCCAGTGCTTGAGAATTCTGTCCTGGAGCTGGGTGGGCTTGCCTCTTGAGTTGGAGTGGGTGAGCGACACTCCAGAGTCGGAAAAAGTTTGCGAAAGTTCTTCAATCTCCTCTGGGACAGTGGCATCGTACACGTCACGAATGGCTTCTTCAAGTCCCTTGTAGGTGCCTGTGGACGGATCAAATTCGACATGCACCTTTCGCTTCACCTTTGTCGGATTAGACACTCGAGGCATTTCTGGGTTGATCTTGTGTGCTCTTCGCGGCAGGATGTGATGATGCTTGCCAGTTTCAACAGTGGTAGCATTCTCCTTTTCGGCCTGGCGCCGTGCTTCAGTGTTGAGAATCAGGAAATTGTGATGGGAGGCCCTCTCAACGTTTGCAGTGTTGGTGGAAAGCTCTGCAAGCGGTTTGCGGTGTGGAGTTTGGGGTCCATGGCGTGCCGGATGGGTTCGCTTCGGGGTAGTAGTTGCGGCGGCGGCCTTCGCAGAGCTTTGCGAGTTGATTGTCGTGGACGGAGACGGGGTCACGTCGGAAATGGCAATGGTAGGCGAACTCTCATCCTCAGGCGCAAGCGTTTTGGCCGGCGCGGTGGCGTGTGAAAAGTTGTGGTGGTGAGAGTGAAGCGCGTGAACAGAGGCGGCGTTGCCCATGATGGGCTGTCGAGTGCAGTGTGTCGCGGCAGCGAAGCGAGGCACGCACAGAAGAAGAGTGGAGCGAGACGGCGTGGCTTCGATGACGAAGGCAACTGATGCAAAATGGGTTTTGCTTTGACGCAAGGGGCCGTATGGAAGCTCGAGTGTCGACGCAAGGGGCGCAAAGCTAGGCGAAAGTCGACAAGGAACGGGGGACTGCCGAAGGAAGGAGAAAAGTAAATGCCGTTGCAAACCTGAAGCAAAGGGGGCGCAAGAGCAGACAGAGCGGGGAGAAGCGGGGGCTCGGCGGCTTAAACAAGTCTACAGGTGGACAGGCGGATTGGACTTGGCCAAGGACAGGAAGCAAACGGCTATGAGGTGGGGCATCGGAAGGCAAAGCACAAAAGTGAGGCACGAGGAGTGGGGGACAGGGAGGGGTAGTGGAGGAGGGGGGAATTGGTGGTACTGAGGACGAGGCGAAGCGGGTGCTCGTGAGCGCGCGCGACTGAGAATGAAACGGATCGAAAGAGCGATTTTGTAGGAGGGGTGTCGGGTGTCGACTCTGCGTCAACATCGGTCAAAACAGTGTGCAGCGTATGTCCCCTGTCCAAGCTCACATTGCGCTGCGGGGGCAAGAAGGGGGTGGGGAGCAAGGGGAGATTTATTGTCCTCTTCGCTATTTTCAAAGTTTATCCTTGAAATTTTGCTGATCAGCGCCTCTGTTGCCATTTTCAAATACTAGTACGCAAGACAGTGCTATATGGCGCCGAAACGGCAGACACGCTTGACTATTTGAATTCGAAAGATTTTGTTTTGAGCGGGACGCCCCGTGTCACGACCTCCCACACTATCTTCCGCCAATCAGCTTCTCACCTTCCGTATGATCTTCGCCGCAAATGCGCCGTGCATTTCAATTTTCTTAGCCGTTTTTGTGCAACCTTGTAACTGTACGCTTTGGATTATGATGAGCGGCGCAGCCGTGATTATCCGATTTCCTGGATGCCCAATCATTCCGATTTCAGGAGGTGCTCATTGGTCACAATCCGTGATGTGCTCTTCCATCATCTTTCATTCACCCTCTCGTAATCTTATTCTACACTTACTTTCTTTTGAATGTGACACGATAAATATTGTCGTGCGATGCGTTCTGCAGTGTGGTGTCCGCCAGTTTTATCTGTTTCTGCTTTCTTCGCCATCTCGAGTGTCGCACCATGACCGGCGCGAACAAGAAACCATGTCCTCACCCAAACCCACTCATACAACCATCGCATTCTCCTTACCCCTGCAGATGAAGTTACAAGGACAAAGTTTGACCAAAGTCTCGTTCTGAAGTGGCGACTTTTTTTTTCCATACTGCAACCTACCTGCACGACACAATCTACAGTATAACCATGCATATTTTCGGTTTCATGGAATAAGCTCCAAAACTAAATTAATTGCGGGAGCTACATACTGTACAGCCGCTCATGCAAAACAGAGCTAGAGGAATGGAATATACCAACCCGGAATCTGAAACTCTCAACTCGTAGTGCCTGTGCGAAAATGAAAACCAGCTTTATATCGCTGCGCAAATAGCCTTTTGAAATCGCCCGAGGCCTCCGACCAACACGGCTTCCCAGATCATTGACGTCGCCTATCACAAACCACTGTCAGCCAATCTCCCGGAAGCATGCCAGCTTGATCATATGAACAAATTATGGCGGGATCCGCTTATCTGGTTCTCGTTATCGGGGTGTTGCGGATACGACGCCAGAGCTATCGAGCCTACGCTGATTTCAACCGCTTCTAGTCAGTGCAAGAGGGGGGCTAAAGATCCGAGCTACCGATCAAAAAACCGATGCGATTCGAAAGTATCTGTGAACTCTCCATTTTTCTTAAATTGGGTTATGTTAGACTCGCGAAGAACTTCGAAAAGTACGTAGTACCCTGAACAGTTATAATATTCGAATTCAACCGATCCCTTCTACATGTGGAGAATAGGTTTCATAATTGTTCATGTTTTCGCAGAGCAGTTTCGCCATGACGTTGTTTGCATTTTGGGAGCGTGTAGAAACGTGTTCCTAGTCTTTTTTTTTTTCTCGTAATGGGCGTCATTGTAGTCTCTGGAGTACCAGTGACAACCTCATCCTCCGCTCCTTGAACACTTTACGTAAGAAACATTGCATGCTTATATGTAGTACAAATGGCTGACCAGTTTTCGTTGGTAGCAGTGGAATAAGGGCATCGACTTACACACAGTACCATACAAACGTATGCATGACCAGCGATGGGCGCTTGCGCATGTATTTAATGGCAGTGGTCAGCGAACCTAACTTTAGAATTTCAGCAGTTCCTACTATCGGAATCACTTCGGTGACATTCCTGCTTCGAGCGTCCCCTCCCTCTTCCATTGAATAAGAAATCAGACTAGAAGCTTACGCGACCCAACTACAACTCGTAAATCTGACGTTGGCATTTACGCACAATTTCTTCATACAGGTAGTCCTGATCAATGAACTCCTTTTCTCATCGCATGCATAATGGGTTACGATGATTCCTGTTACACCAATACGTCAGGCGCAAGAATTGATTTTCATCATCAGATATTTCATTGGCGTCCTCTGCATAGGATTCTTCTTCGGAACTGTGGACTTGCATGCTCCGAACTCAAACAATTGTACATTTTTTGCTTACGAAATGCAGAAAAGCGAGTTCTACGCGCCTAAAGCAAGATTTGAGGTCAATGTGTTTCTTATTTTCCCCCGTTCTGATTTCTCAACCTGCAAGCCAGAAAATGTTCTGATTACGGAGACGAGGGCAATTCTGCAATCTCCGATCTGAACACAAAAGTATATTGAACTGTTTCAGACACCCACACATGAATCCTCTTCCTGCAGCGTTAATCGAAGTGAGCAATTTGGTGTATCTTGTATGAGAATAATATTTCAACCAACTGGTACCCCGATAACGAGATAAGCGATTATCTTATACTACGCGCCTAGCTCATCTTCGCCGACCACTACCTGGTGTGCCGTTTTACATGCTCTTGCCAACTTCTCGATGATTCAATATCTACTCTGTCCGTACCAAAGGGAGAAAATTGAGCCTCGCAGATAATGCCATGGTTGCAAACATATCGAGCATCTGAACACTGAGCGTTTTCTACTCTGTGCTCGTCAC
The DNA here is from genome assembly GCA_032356245.1 of Endocladia muricata. NCBI lineage: Eukaryota > Rhodophyta > Florideophyceae > Gigartinales > Endocladiaceae > Endocladia > Endocladia muricata. The sequence goes on from JAUKWC010035867.1 coordinate 6,944, forward strand.
TTGAAGAATGGTCTCCTACATCTATGAACTTTCCTGTGTATCGCCAATACTTCCTCCTGGTGGAACTACTACAGCAAGGCTGACAAATTACAGCATCTTCGAACTGATAATTAGGGGAAAATCTACTATTACTTAGCCCCGCTTAACCAATCGATACCAGATCAAATCGACGATAGAAAACGAAATCGCACGTTTCTGGCGAGATCCAGGATGAAGTGCTTCTGAAATGATCGATGTAAAGCCGGGTGTTGGATATAGCTATACCAAACGGTCGAAGGCTTCTCTCGCACTCGCGCGGAAAAAAATCCTTAGTGGCGGGGCAATTTTCCCCCATCACACTAGAACCTAATGTCATTTTAGTTTCCAAAATAAACATCCTTAAGATGAAATGCAGAGTCACCGTAGGTCGAGCATAGCGTGTGGATTTTCGCGAAGACAGAAGAACTCAAGCTTGCCAACGTCACGAATGGCCCAATGTGCCATGTGGATACAAATCTAGGGAATTAGAGGTCAGCTGGTACTGCTATGGTATTTAATATAATCTCAGGAGGGCTCAGTAAATTCGAGCTCCGCATGACTGCGAGCGTCCTTCATGACGTTTCTAACTCCTTCCAACGTCGTGACATGCGTAGTCATAGCGAGAAAGCTGCAGATGAAGTATAATTGGACGAAGTGTGTATAATCAGAATAATTCTGTTTTTTGGTGGATTTCCGTAGCAACGGTGGGGGGTTACGAGTCGCACCAAAAGAAAGGCTGCAGAGTCCGGCGAGACGAAAACGTTCTCACTACACTAGAATTCTTAACATCGTATATGATACTTGGACTGCGCAGAGCCGGGGGTCGCGAATGAACAGAAGCTTTATCGTGGTCTGCCTCATATCTTGAAAATGCAAAAAGTAATGATGCCTGGGTCTATCGGAGTGTCGGGAGCCGATGGTGGACAGTATTCTATAAAAAACTCGAGGTTGATTGCATGGTCAAGTCGACTACACGCAATCTCATAATAATAACAAGTGTTTACGACTCGAATTATGCTTGATGGTTTATTTGATTGTGAGAAACCGGAAGATTGAACAACTTCAATATCCTACTCTGACAGATGTGTGGGACTGACAGCGCACTTTTCGAAAAAGGGTTTAAGCGCACCCTGAATCCTGAGCGTTTGCGGAGAACTTCCAATTTCTCGGCGCGTATATTCCGATTATCGTTTTTGAGGGCTGCAAATCTATTACACTTGGATTTAGCGTCAAGAGTGTCCGTAGCGACTACAGACATCGGAAAAAACCCTTTTCCGCCCGTGTGCAGTACAGTACGCACTACTGGAGATTGCTAATGCAGCATCATGGCGGGCTTCGAAGAGCACTTCTAAAACATGTTGTAATCATTCAGCTTTCCTTCCAATAACAAAATCAACATTACGCAATGTCAGTTCTGGAATGCAGACCCAATTAAATTTTCTAGATGCAAGTGCCTTTCCTATACCGAAAGCTTTTCCTCTCTAGCTAGTGTCTACTGGACATTTGGCCTCATATGAGGCCAAATTTCGTGGAGGTATTAAAGTATCAACGAGACGTCCACTCTCGTTGTTCTTCGTATCTGCTTCAAAGTCTTTGAGTACTCTATTCTGGCAGAGTGAGCTGTAGAAAAACCCAGCGACCGTTTTACTCAGTCAGAGTTTGAGTGCAACGGAGTAGGCTACCCATTGTTTTGGTATCATCGAAGCGGGTGAGGTAAGTTACACGTACAACAACTAGCATATTCATCATACGTGTTATATAATTTACATATTTTCTCGATGGTCGGTTGGCCTCATACGATGCAAAGCTCAATGTCAAATAGACGACACTAGATCTGATCACAGCTGATATTTGTGAGTTTACGCTTAACGAATTTCTGCAATGAAAATTGAGAAAGTAAAGTACAGCAATGCAGAATATCCATTTCAGAAATCCGCCTGCAGAAGTCTGTATTCCATATTACGCTTTCAAAAAAGTAGCACTGAAATGAGTACGAGTATGACCACCTCAGGTACGAGCATCCCTTTCTGCATATGTGAATCGCTAGAATGACAATGATATGAGGGAGGGAGGTAAACAGACCAACCACTCTTTGGGTGCTACTGTATTAGGAATATGTACAAGCGGCTAGGCGCGAAAATGCCGACAGCTGTCCTGCACCACGGCGCTTCTATTTCTCACAGACATTCACGAAGCACTTTTCAGCTACTTTACTCACGAGATAGTTGCAGAATGCGGTATTATTTTACAGCTGTCATACGTATTGCAGAATTCTGTTTGTGTAAACTCTCGATTGTGTTTTATGTATTGCTTTTCGTGCTCACTTCACCCTCTATAGTTTCGTGTCAAAGCTCGATGAAATGTTACTATCGTGTGTTTCCGCTATTTTTTAAAAGCCAATGCATATTGTAATACTTTCCCTCCGCATACGTGGATACACCGGAATTGGATTTTCCGGCGATAGATTTGTTTCAATGTTCCTTGAAAGAGTAACTCCACACAACTATCTATTTGGCAATAATGCACCCCAATCGGTCTCAACCTACGCCAATATTCCAGAAGGTCGACACAATCTGGAGTACCACATTCAATTGATAGGTTTCCACTCTTTTAGTTGCATTTTCAACGGAGGGGAGCTTCGGAGAAATTACTGAATGGGTGTTGCAGTGCTATTATTCACGGTGAAACAAGACTTTGTTGGCTCCATGAACAAATCACCACCGCGAATGAAGTCCATCGCGAAGTCGGCGGCCACCATGAACTTGTGTTCAAATTGCGATTCATCTTTATACTGCAACTACTCTCAAATTTGTCTTGCTGCTCGTCAGAGTTGGTGTCTATAAAATGCTTCTTTGTGTGCCAGCTGCAGAGTTGAATCGAATAGATTGCAAAAGAGAAGAGACGAAATACTAGGTGGATGAATAATATATACCGTAGTAGGGGAAAGGACCACATAAGAAAGTAGTTCAATACAACGATGCCATATGTTGCTCCTACACTTTCTTCGTAATAAGCTAGAGTTCAAATCAGAATGGGACCTATGAACTTCATGGGCTCTGCATATTGAATAGAAACGAAAATATGAAAATTTCCTCTACTCAAGATAATGCATAAACGGAACTTGCACGATAGAACTTGGGCAAAGAAAAAGTATACTGATGCAGTAACATAGGCTTTCATCACGAGATACGCATCCAGGCGGGAGATAAGCATTGTAATGTGAAAAATTGAAAGGTTCTGATTCTCGTTTTCCGCATCGTGACTGGGAATGCGAGAATCGGACAATCCATAGGTTATTTCTGCAGATGTAATATCAAAATTCTGGTTCACTACTGTCCTGTTACCATCCTCTACTGGCCAATTCGGATACTTCGACCATCTGTTCTGAAGTCGTAGGGAAACGTCGTGAGTATGTTCGCGCTTCGTAATTCAACAAAGTCGAGTGTTGTTCTTTTGTACCAAGCTGAAGTCCGAAATTTCAGGAAGACTACACAGAGATTTTATATGGTGTGTTCTCATGTGTGTTTTTCGGGAACTTCTGAGCATAAAGGCACAGTAGAATGTATTCATTCTCTGTGTTCTCATACATGCGCACTCTCACTCTACGATTATGGACCGATAGTATCGATCCAAGGAAAGATGCGCAGCTTATCGGTAATCCTCTACTGTGTACAATGTGCCATTCTACTTGTGTTGCAAATTGCAGTCAGCCAAGTTTTATTATCCACGTACCACACGTTTTCGAGACCTCGCAAATATGTCATCGTCGAGAAAAGGAGTATGGGAAAAGAGCAGTTTCCCCCGTTTTTCCAAATCCCAAAGTTCAGATCTAAAACTTGCTACCTAGAAATCGAAGAGGGTTACACTACGAATTGCGCTGCGCCAATCGTGATCGGTTAAAAACTGGACACTTTGATTGGCCAACCTGGCAATATTTCTGGCAATTTCTGCATCGGCGGCCCGATCGGAACGGCATCTAGGCGAGTGGCCATCATTGCCGCAGCAATCCTGTTCTCGACCCGCCGAAAAGCTGTCCGTGTTTCGACCAACATAGTTCTCATCCCCTTCATAGATCGCGTTTGGTCTGCCTCGCCCGGCTGGCAGCACGTTTGGCATTATTTTTCTAGCTCGACGCCGTCAGCAACGCAAGTATGGTGAAGCTTTACAAAGATCTTGGCAAGACTGCCAAAAGTACGTGTCGACCATTTCTATTTCTGCTTATGTTTTGTGGGTGCGACCGCCGAACGCGGGCGAAGATATGACATACGCGCGTGGCAGTTCAATTACGTGGAGAATGTAGATGCAAGAAACTATTGTTATGTGCTCCACCTGAAGTTGGTCATGCAGTTGTCGCCGATACTGAACGTTGTGAGCGCCACAGAGATCAAACCCGGAGAGATGCTGACATTCCCTGCGTTCTAACATGCGATTACTGTATTGCGTCTGCGATGTGTTGGGCACATTCCTGAATTTTGTGCGACGCTTTAGAACTCCTCAACGACGATTACATCTACGACAAAAAGGTCCAATTGAAGACGACGACCAGCAATGGGATGACCTACACTACAACTGCTCGGCTTGCAGGCAAAGATGATTCGTTGTCGGGCGATCTTAGTTGCAAGTATCTTGTCTATGGTTCCGTGATGACCACCAAGCTTTTCACATCCGGAATGCTTTTGCACGAAATGGAACTTGTCAAGACCGGTGTACAGGGACTCACACTCAACCTTCTGGGTGGTCTTGGTCAGAAGCAGTCTCTTCTCGCCACCGCTGAATATATGCATCCGCATCTGTCTGTTGTTTCTGCTGTCAATTGCCTTGGAGCCCAGGCTGCCAACACTGCAGTGACCGTCGGGTTACATGGCGTCACCGCTGGTGTACAAGGAGAGTTAGATTTCGAGACTAAGCAGCTCAAGAGTGTGGATGGTGTCCTCAACTACTCGATCGGAAAAGAGCATGAGGCGACTTGTTTTTTGCTCAGCAATGCTACAAAAGCCAAATTTGCATACTCCCACATTGTGACTCCGGATTTTTCTGTAGCAGCTGAGTTTCTTTACGATATGAACTCGGAATCAAAGTTGATGACGATGGGAACAAAATACGAGGTCGATCCCGAAACTACTTTGAAGACGAAGATTGATTCGGCCGGAGCGTTTTCGCTCAGCTACATCCAGGAAATTCGCAAGGGCACTACTCTCACGCTGTGCTCGCGATTTGATGTCCGTAACTTGGACAAAGCTTCGCACAAGTTTGGTTTGGCTCTCGTTGTTGAATAGATTTTGTCGTAAGTGTTCCGTATATTGAGCATTACTGAGGTAAAGAGATGGCGAGGTAAAAAGAGAACCATACGAGGTCAAACATCGGCACTGTTGTAAGAAGGGTTTGTAACATCGATCAGCTACGTGTGCTGCGTCGGAAGTGTTTCTCTCGATGTTCACACTGTAGATACGCATTCGCATCAGCCTTGTCTACCACGCTGAGACCGGACACCTGGTAGTGTGTTGAAACGTTGGGAATGTCCGGATTTAGAAAAAGGCCTACCAAGTATTCTCTCGCGTTAGCAGAACAGCTGAGTTTGAAAATGTTTTTCAGACTGACAGAAAAACTCGACCAAGCCTATGAGGGTAACAAACTGTATGAACTAACTCCACACAAAGGGGCCGTCATGAGGGAGGCAATTGTTGGGCGGAGTCCTCAAGGTCTTAAAGCAGTTTGGATTGAAACTTTGGATCTCCGGAACACAAACGCGTTTCATGAGCCGGTTGCAAGCATTTGACCATACGAGCAACATGGGAAAATGAAAATGCAATCGAAACACGGTGGAACATATGTGGACGTAGCAAACTGGTTACGCGCAGATCGTGTGGTGCCCAACGTGGTGGGTTGAGAGTAAGACTCTTTGACCCGGACACCAGCCGTATTCACGACAGTAAGATTCCTCGGGATAATGGCAGGAGCAATCCGCCTTGAGAGGTACGCGACGTGTCTTTGCATTGTGCGTCATCTCCTTTCACAGAGAGTCGTTGAATTCTTTCCAAATATACCTTTTTCGGTGATATGACACGCGCTCTGCGTCTGCGCCAACCACCCTCTCCCGCCTTTGCTCGCCGAGCATTGCTTGCGAATTGCCCATCCTTTGTGTGTACTCCACTGTCAACTTGATTACACTACTCTCTGCGCCGGCTTCTTTGGCGACCTCACTCCCCACCTTTTTGTCCTCGACCTTTTCTCTCACCAACAACGACACTGTGTCCCACCATAGCTCCGAAACTAGCAGTGGCAACCCTACCCGGGCACACTGTTGCCTGCGGCAGAGCCCCGTTCCCGCCCAATGCTAAATTCCCCTTCGCTGTCTCGTCATTTCCAAACCCCACCAGTCCACCGTTTCCCTCTCTGTGCAAGGTGGCGCAACATTGTTTGATTGTCGCGACCAACTGCCCCCCATCATCTTCCCCAGAGGAGCCTGTCACCACAGCATGTGTGACGCACGCAGTAGCGTCATTGCACACAACGCCTTCTAATGTCGTTCTATGGATCTGAGCCTATCCCCAACCCCAACACCTCTTCCTCCCAGCAGCCCCGTCAACACTCACTGGCGTCCGGTCCCTGGTCTGGAGCACTCGACCATTTCGTCTTTCAAGACAACGAAGCCACTCTCAATTCCATGGGGGGCCTGCGCCGCCCCAACTTGCAGCATACCCCCCCCGATCCCAATTTCCCAACTGTGGACGCCGCGGCGGCAGAACTCGGCACTTATTCCAACAGTAATATTGACAATGATCGATTTCTGCTCGAAAGCGCAAGCATGGACCTGGACACTGCCTTGCAAGGGCGCAGCACGCCCAATCAGGCTGAACAAGCAGCAAGAACCCCAAGATCTCAACCCGCAGCTTCTTATCGAGAGCCCTGGGATCGCCTTGCAGTAGCTGTGAGCGGTTGCAATGTCAGGGCATTGCCGCCCGAAGCATTTGAAATAGCAGACGAACCTGGAGCGGATCCCCCGCATGACAGTGTCAAACTGAGAAGCAGATGTGCCCGGGGGGTAGGCCTGGGGAAGTATGTCCAACGCATCATGACGTTTAATTGTGAGCAGCAACGCAATTGGGAGCAGCAACGCGGAATGCGAGAACAATCTCTCGAACGGTTTTGGAAGCCGCTAATAACAAAGTTTTTTGCGCCGGAAGCTAAAATGCTTGTCGATCTCAACTCGAGAACGCAGAACAACTCAAGGGATCTCGAAGTACCTGTAGAAGCTCTACCTCGCATATGGAAGTCAAAGTTTGACGCCGGCATGAGCAAAGAGCGAATTCTGATGGAAGACCCGTGCGAGTTTTTATTGCCGAGTGGCCAGGTAGTTGTAGATTGCCCGCACACGGTGATTCTCACTACATACTCCGACAGCACCATGCAGACGGATGGGCAACTGCGCGTCACGCTTGAGCGCAATGGTATGATTTCGACATGGGAGTTTTCCCCGCGACAACACGTTGAACTCTTCACAAGAAAAGCCATGAGTATGGGACCGCCTTCTTCTCCCTGCTGCGAGTTTGGCATTCCCGCCTCGGTTGTGCGCATGATGATGATCGCCCACGACATGAACGCCATTGCCGCCCAGATCCAACGCAAAATCCTGGACATCGCCGGAGATCCCGCAAAAACCTCTGCCGTGCTCCAAACCCTCAAGCCTTCTACACCCGAGCCGCGCACTGGCGACCCCTCCCCATCCTTCCCCAGCATCCAATCCAACGGCAACGCCTATCGCGCCCTCCGCTCCATGCTCGGCGGCCCCAACACTGACAACACCACCACCCGCAACCGCAATGCTCCCTCCCATCCACATGCCCGCTCCGACTCTAACACCACTGCCGCTGCCCGCGGCCTCACCGATGGGTTCGGCCTCGACGTGAAACCGGTGCTCGATACCGACCAAGGGCACCAGACCTCTATGCGTGGCGGGCTACATAGCCCCTGGTCTGGCGATCAGGGCGCTGAGGCTGTCTTCTCCAGCCTTCTCGAAGTGGCCTCCACCCCACACTTCAAACGCACTGCCGACCACAACAGTCGCAGCCCCCCTCCCCCCTCGCTACAAGCCAACCCCACCAAACTGCACACAACGCACCAAGCTCCCCCCCTACCCCAACTTGCATCCGATCGCACCTCGAAAGCGCGCGCACACTCTGCTGTGGACGCTGTGGCAGCGGCCGCGGGCGGGGCTGCAGGACGGGGCGGATGGGGCGTGGAAAGCGGGACGGGGCGCGGTCTGGGCAGCATGGAAGCCGGAGCCGAGGGATTGGACCCATCTATGCAGCTGCTCAACACGGCCACGGCCACAAACGCAAGCCTGGCGCTGCGAGCGGAGAGCGACACCGCTCCGCGCGGCAGCGTATCGAGACAAAGCGGGCCACCCCCGCCGCCGGGGCTGTCCATGTTCACGCCGGGGGCCGGCGGGGGCGAGGTGGAGCGCGGACACGGCGGTAGGGAGGCGGACGGGTAAGATCGCCGTTGTCGCGGTCGCCGTTGTCGCGGTCGCCGTTGTCGCGGTCGCCGTTGTCGCGGTCGCCGTTGTCGCGCCACGCCCATACCCCTTCAATGCTGTCATCCCGGCCCCCGAGCCGGGCTGTCTC
>JAUKWC010035878.1:0-15577 GCA_032356245.1 Endocladia muricata
AAAAAAAAAATCCCCCCCCCCCCCCCCCCCCCCCCCCCCAAAACCCTACCCCATGGACCTTAGAATACATGGTTCAGAAATGAACTCCTTCACCCGGATTCACATTCTAAAAGCAGGGGGCATTTTCCACAATAATATACCCATGCTAGCTAGTCTAGCTAGACTAGGCTTCACGATATTACGGAGAAGAAAAAATAATTGGGTGTATACGAAAACTTACAGCAGTGATAGTTCTTGTTGGCCATTCATGTTGCACAAAGTGGGACAAATCTTGGCCACGTGAACAGAATTTGTCCATATTTCAATTTGAAAATTGGTCAAGTTTTGAAGAATGGTACTTCATCTGAAAGCGTTTAGGCTCAGCTATTTTGACAAGAATAGAATTCTAAAACGTCCATAATCAAGAAGTTCTCTGTTTAGAGAAGGGGTCAAAAACAACATTCTTAAGCTTCGAACTAAAAAAGAGAAATGCGACTCATGTTTAAATGAAAAGTAGAGGTTTGATTACTTGCAAATTGTTTGGGCAGTAGATGACACTTCGGTGTGGTGAATGTACGTAGGCAGATTATGCATACCCTTATTTTATCCTTTCACAGTATACATTGAATTCCGTTTTGTTTTAGAATTAGCAAAATAATCAGATGGTAGTCATCCCACATCGTGCGAACCTTACATCTTTCAGAACTGATTAATGCAAAATACGAGATAGTGTTCAAGAGCAGTACTACTGTCTACCTTGTTTTCCGAAATTGTTTCTTCCTTATAGTCAGCTCGGTGAAGACAAGAAAAACCACAGAATGGATTGAACACCAGTTCATAATACAAGTTGTCATTTACAAATGAAATGCTTACCCATCATCAGAACGGTTTTCTGAACATTTAGGAAGATTGTAGATCAGACAAAATCAGTAATTGATGAACTCTTCGTATCTGCATTACAAAACAGCATTTTAGATTGCATCACTGTGCAGTATTCGCTCCATAAGAATTCCTAAATTTAGAGCTGCTTTCCATTCTACCCTGTTCGTTGTGATCTCTAGTGACTCTCTCTCCCTGTACCGGATATTAAGAGTACTGCAAATAAAATCAGCAAGTTCTGACTACCTCTTCTGCAAGCTAATCGTCAGATTAATATCAAATTAAAACTTGGCACTGTGGATCAGTTTTGATTTGAAGTACGGAATAGGATGGCCACAGGCAGCATTTGCGTTTGAACGTTTGCAGTGTTATATATGGCATATAATTTGACGGTCATGCATTTTTCATATATGACTTCAACTGCAACAACGCAGGGAAAGAAGGATACATATTCGTTCCCTGTATATTCTGTGTTCATACACATACAGGAAAGGTAGAGATACGTTTCTGAAATACGAAGCATAATTGGTACTCGCATGCAACAAGAAATCAAAAATGATAATTGGAGCTATTAGGTGGTAAATGATACAGGACAGTGTGATTGGGTCTTAGAAGGGGAGGTTTAGATTTTGTATTGCATTACATGAGTAATCATATCCTACATAAATGAAAGCTTGTCCATAAGCACTGTCAGGCATATGCAGCGTGGAATCTACAAGTCCTAGGGATGTTGATGGAAATGACGACCCCCACAACGCCTCTATATCCATCAGTACTGCTCGAAGTGTGCAAAGTAGAGTTTATTAGTAACAAATATGAATGTATCTGTGTAATGAAGGATCTGGGCTCAATCAAAAACCGCTATCTCATTACAGTAAACAAAGCAAAACGTTATGCGAGATATATACAATCAACTCAGTAACGGAGCAAACCTATTGTTAGTCGAGAAGTCTATCACTACGAAGTATCATGTGAATTGGTGCCTGCCAAAAGCATGTTACAGCGGCATAGCCACGTTAATGTGCTGCATGTGAGCCAAGAAAGGTCACATGGGGTCCCGTCGCACAAGATGTATCGAATATTCCTTGTCGAAGGCTGATTTCTCCCTTCGAGGTCAAACCAAGTTGCAGGATTGCAAGACGTATACTGCATATTTTGTATTACTGCTTAAAACTATGACTCCTGTTCTTTTCACGAACTGCCTAAGTCTGGAAAAACATGAGTAAGCTGAAGCTGTTGCTCGACAGACTCAGTTGTCTCGATACTCAATTTATCCTGATTCAGCATTTTGTTGCTTTCAGAAAGTGGGCTATCACGTCCCCAAACTCTATGGAGACCTAATGTTTGAGCTGTCCCTGATTTTTCGCATAGCGCGGAAAGCTAATTCAAACCCAAGGTTTTCCTGGCTACTGGCATCATAGGGTAGCTTGTTTGTAGGGTAGTACATGGCTCTCTGCAATGTACTAATGCTATGAAAAGTCAAGACTTGTTTTGCAGGTGCCCACTAAACCATAAGCGGATGTCCATTTCAGTAACGTCCTTCAGCGAATCTCCATATATGAGATCCATGTAAGCTTTAGTTCGGTGTTCGCGATATGCAGTTGTCTGCACCTCCTAGGTGATGTGATGAAGAAATAATTGTTCTTGAAACCATTACTTCCGCACGTTCGAAAATATTTCTGCGGCAACTCTCGCATAAAAAATTGCAAAGCTTTTCATCATCATTGTGAGGAGGCAAATGCTGTCATCTCGTTTCTTCCTATGATAAAGTGAACAAGTTGCGTCCTGGTTACTGATAGGTAGAACGAAGTCTTGAGACTTACGGATGGTTTACAACTTGTCATGGGATATCTTCAAAAATAGCTCGCGAAAATTTGATATCTGTACCGACACTTAAATTTGTGGCATTGTATGTTATTGTCATAACTTCACTTCTGACCCTATAAGTGGAGAGATGCTCTTGCAAAAAGAGAAAATATAACGATATCTAAAAGGTTGATATTATGATTTTCTAACAGGATAGCATTTGCAGAGAGAAATGCCCCCTGGTGGTTATTGTACCTCAGTATGAGGCAGTTCTGCCCCTTATAATGCGGAACTTCATGCCACTTTTTCCCGTAGTTCCGAACTCCCTTGAGCCCTCAGCTTTTACTGCTTTATGTATTTATCTGAATAGAAGCCTGGAGTAGTCAATGCTTCAAACAATATCTATCTTCCGAGACAAGCTGATCGTCTTTACAGAAAAAGGCCTATCTTAAAACAGTTATTGTCTTGACTGCGGCTAAACTCTTTTTTCGATTTTTTTTTCATTCTCATGGCCTAACTACACGTTCATCTCCATCTCCTTCTTTCATCGATACCAGTTTGAAAGCTCTTTGAAATTTTGTCACCCACCTGTACTTTAAAAACATGTTGCGAAAGAAGCTTTTTCTGACAAAGGAAAGAGAAGTCCAGCAAGGTTAGAAGACGGAGGTGAGAACATTTAAGAAACTAAAGCTTTTCTGTAAGTTGAAAACTCCCGCATATATGAGGCAAACGCCTGCCTTAAATAGGGCAGAAGCCCTGGTCGGCACAGACTCATAATAAATTTTCTTTTTTATTATTATGTAAATCCGGTTTCTGAGCTGACTTGTTTCGCAAATCTGTGCGATTGACTGGAGCCAAGTGAATATGTCTGCATTCGTGAAAAACTAGATGGTTATGATTCAGCTCCGATTCAGATCTCGCTGTTTTGGTAACACTCTTCTGATGGAGCTTTACAGATGCTTTCAGCTGGCCGCTAGAACCAACGACCTCCGAAGCATTTCTTGCCATGCTACATTTTTACTGAATGAATCCCAAACTATGATGTGAGAAGTAGTGAACGTTATTATGGCACTTAGATATACACCTGAGTGCCGTAATAACAGGTGAAAACACTGAGTTCTTTTTCTCTAGCGTGTTGCCATCAGCCTTTATCTCTGTAATTTTACAGTTTACTTCCACAACGCCCTTGATTTGGAATCGGCTGAAGAATCGGCAGAAGGCAAGCGTAGTACTCGAGGATCTTGCCAAGAAGAAAGCCTTACGATAGAGAAATTATCAGGGTGTGCGTCGAGCCCTTCATTGAAGTGCTGTACTGAGGACAGATTGTTTGCAAAATTACAGTGTTATGAGGATTGGATGTGTTTCAGAACAAAAGAATGGCTAGAGGGATGTGGGTAAGTGGACTGACATAGGCTAGCGACGAGACAGTGGACAGGACCGAGTATACCCGTATGATGACCCGTCTCGGCGTCAATTTAGTCGGCGTAAAGACTACTCTGTGTTACGCTATTGATCTTGCATTGACTTGTTTTAGAGGTTGGTAAAAAACAATCAAGCCCAGGGATGTTCTTAAAGCTCATTACAGTAGACACTATATATCACAGGGTTTCCTCAGCACAGGTACTGGTGGTCTTAGTCTCATTCCAAAAGAAAAAATGAAACTTCTTTGTATTCGGGTGCAAACTAGGGGACGATCCAGACTTTTGGGACGTCGCGTCCGAAAACTGGCTTCCACATCTAGCATTTTTGAAATACTTAGTCTATACAGTATTTAAACCACCGAGTCATGCCGGTCTCAGTGTCTGCATTGTGTGAAACTGTGACTACAATTGGGATCTGTAAGTATGGGTGTCACAGCTGACAGGTTTTGCAGGTACCTAAAAAGAGAGATGTAAAACATGTTCAATGAGGATTCCAACCTCACAAGTCAGCGTGAATATTCGTAGCAAAAACACTAGTTTAGACTAAGGGCTGGGCTGCTGTCCGGATCTCTTCGCAGAGAAGCTCGTCACTACAAACTGCTGCCCATCCGTGTGTTTGTGTTGAGGCAGTGTCTGTAGATGAATTTTCTATCTAGTGGTCGTAGAACCAAGAGGTTGTGGACAGTGATCCACCAACGCGGAATTGCGATTGTCATTCACAAAGAGAAAAAAACATGCGGTGTATTAATGGTTAGTGTCATTTCAGAATTTTGAAGTTTTGATTGGACATTGTTGCATTCTACTGTCTCAACAAGAGACCAGGAAAGAAGGATACCAATCTTGAAGTCGTGAAGTGGTTAATAAAATACCTACTGCATCATCAGTATTTGGAGGGGAGGGTTGGAAGGTGATTACATATAAATAATGGCTTGGTGTATTTTCAGTTGACCGCCGTTTAAATCAGAATTCGCTGATACTGTACCACGCAGGGCATACTGAGAATATTATGTAGTTGAAATTATCCTGAAGACAGTTATCATAAGCTTCCACCTATAAAAGCTATAAACCTGTGTCTAATGACGATCTGTCTATGATACGGGGAAAGTATCAATTTGCCCATAGGTAGCATAGATTTACTCGTTTCAAATGCGCAGTGAAGCGGAGGGTCACGGCGATTTCTGAACACTGTGCACCTCACTCGACCTTACAAGTTTCAAGAGCGTGTCCTCGGTGCGCACATCGTCGAAGAGTTGAGGAAGGTGCCCGCCCAGCTTGCAGAACCGATTGACTTTGTTCGTCACGCACTACCCTAATCTTACCCGGCAGCAGTTTTTGGCCGGCCGAGGCTCATGGCAAGCTACGAACTCCAATGCTACGGGCCGTACTCAGCACATCAATTCGAATATCACTGCGTTGAGTCGTGTACACAACGTGCCAGCTGCCAAGCCGCCCAAACCAGGCATCACTCACGTATGTATACACGGTGAGCAGTATAATTGAGTTCGGCACTTTTTCACACTCGTGTGCCGGTACCCACTACTTCACTCACTCAAAAGCCTTTATCTTTTCTGGCGCATCCACAGTGTTCCTCCCGATCACTGCATGCTTCTTCGAGTCTCACGTGTCTATCTCTTCCCGCGTCCACTGCACACTACGTCCCGACCCTCCAACGCAAGCCTAGCAACACATTGTGTGCAAAACCTCGAACATCTCAAGTGTCTATCGTCATTTCTGCGAACCTTCAGTTAATTTTCAGAGATTCGCACCCTGCGCTTATACTTGCGATACTTCCCTGGTAAAGGAGAAGATTGTCCATCTGGCAACAGTGTGACCAAGTACTTCTCTACGTCCTTGACCTCATCTGTTGGAGCTGTATTTGGTCACCGCATGGAATTCTTTTCTAAGCAGATCGATAATGAGCAGTCGCCGGACATTCGCTTTGCTGATAATGGGCGAGCTGACTCTTCCAGAGAGCGAGCCGCTACTGATGCTCAGGATACCATCACATCGTTAATGGACATGGCTGATAACATGGAAGACCTGCTCCCGACTGAATGCGTTTTATCTATGAATATGGATTCTGATCCAATCCCGTCTTTCCAAAACAAGCCAACACCAGGAGCAACTGCGGAGGGAGACAATTTGGATTTCGGAAGCACACCTTGTCGTGCAACATGCGCTGACTACACTAATCGGTTTGCAGACTGTTTAAGCTCAGTTACAGGGGCTACCGCATCTTTGAGGACTGAAGCTCTAACAAATGAGGCGGATACTGACGTGAAAAAAGTTGCACTGGATTTGCAGACAGTCAAGAACCCCGCTGAGCTGTCTGTGAAATTTAACCACGTCGGCAATTCTCACTCACTGCCGAGTACGCCGATATACCCACGCAATGTGACGGATATGTCCGGATCATCGATACCAGCACCGGAATTGGGCCGAACGCGCTCATCAACAGGGAACGGTGCCTCTGTTCCCTCCGGATTGTTTCAGGTTCCTGGCTGTTTTGAACATCATTCTAATCTCTCAAGCGACCCATTGCTTCTTGCCGGTAATGCATTTGACTCTTGCTCAAGTCCTGGTCAGACAGCAAGCGGTGGACGGCCGCTTCGCGAATTGTTCGACAGCAGCACGTCTCCAGTCTCCGTGCGTGACATCCGTGATCACTTGGATGTGCATTCTCTAGATATGGGGCAGGGGGGGGTGGGTAAATCTCGGAAGACCGGCCGAAAACCGAAGACTTACTCGAAGCCTGTCGCGTCGCGATTCTGTCATATTTGCTCGCGGATGCCGCGTCGCGGGCAGGGATCTGCGACGTGTCGAAGAATGGCTGAGGGGTTTTGTCGAAAGATTGTATGTGAACAGTGTCTTAGAGAACAAGGCTGGAACTACGAGGACATCCGAACCAATCCAGGATCGTGGCTATGCCCGCACTGTGCAGAGGTGTGTCCGGCACGAAGCCAATGCCACATCTACAATAGAATAAATGCTAGGAGGAAGAAGGCTGGAGTTAACATGGGCAAAGTGGGTCAGACCGCAAGCGTGGCGGCTGCTCTCGCATCGACCGATGCATTGATGGGGCCATATGGACACTTGTTCAATTCGACGCAGTCGCCTGCCCCGCAAATTTTGCAGCCGCCGCCAAATTTCAGGCTCAACTTGCCTCCGCAGTACTCACAGCCATAGCGAACGGTAAGCAAGGCCCATTTGTTTGTTGAATGGTTAATTTGTAAAGAGTTTCTGAACTGGTGGTGTAGTCTAGAATAGTCACCCCGTCGGCACATCTCTGTTTTTTGTAGTTATTAGTACAACCTTCTACATAGCGTTTTTTCTGCCGTTGATTGTAACCATCATCGTTTAGGGTGACGCGACAGTCACACGACTCATGAAGTAATCGTCGGTGGTTGAGATTTCTGCTGTTCTCAATACTTGTACAGTATTACTCCTTTTAATCGGCACGGAACATTTCTCGTCAGGAACATGTCTAAATTTAAAATAAAAGCGACTTATTCAACGAACCCCTCGTCAGGGATTTGTCAGATTGTTGTCCGCTCCGTATTGTTCCCCGATGAATCCACGAAGACAATCAAACTCTCGGTAATCATAGGGTTTCTTGTTTTCTTTGTGGGGAGAGAGAGCAATGATGACACACACCATACAAACAAAGCAAAATGTCCAGATCACGAGCGAGTTACTGCTTCTGTCACGCAAGTTTTTTGAAAATGAAGTCCAGTTTTACAGGTGTGCCGCCTCTGCTCCATCTTTCTGTCATTGAAGAGAGTATATCAGGCGGGCGCACGCCCCTTGGAATGATAATTTGGGCATTACTTTTGGTGAAAACAGTATTTGAGAAATTTGAAAATGCTGCGATCTTAGTAGCACAGCACTGCCACGAGCGTGTTTGTCGCAACGTAGGGGCAAATTGCCCGAATGTGAGCTGATAGACAGATGTCGTAAGGACGGTGGTATCTTTAATAGTATCTTAACAGTACCTTTAATACCGGAGATATGCAAGGCATTGACACGCTGAATGTGCAGGCATCTCTGAGAATATGATAGCACACATAGCACCTTGAGGGATTGATAAATTGAAATTGGACATGAAAATAACTTTATTCAGATAAATCCTCCGTTTGGGGATGTCACTGTAATTTACGGAGCTAATCTGTATGAAGCTTGGTGCACCTACAGATTTTTTTTAGTGCATGGGCAACAATATTCAATCTAAACCTTTGAATAGTACATAAAACCGACGTAGTGTCACTGTGACAGTTGCATTTTAGAGTGATGTTTGTTCTGTTTAAAGTAGTCGGCAGAGCGATGTACATAAACTTATGTCACAAACCAGAATTGGGCTTTACCATGCCTGCTTTGAAGCACAACATTTCTCGGCTTTTCGAACATGTAAATGTGGACGGCTACAAGCTCAGCGGCGCTTTCCGTCCAACACACCGGGTTTGTTGCTGTCCCTTCCCGCACAAGCTACAGTCACGAGACACAACGAGGCGTTTACAACGTGCGGGTACCGAGAGTTCATCTAAATTTAGTGTCGGTACCGAATGAGGTATTCTGACTCGACTCTCGTGTGCACTCTGTAGAATGTAAGGGGGGGGGTCAGGGGAGAGGGAAAGGAGGTGTGGCAGACGCATTCCCGAAAACACCGAGTTACCGCATCACTACGGACCGGGCGGAAGTAAGCACAGTGAATAGGGCGTTCCACAAGACTCACCACTATGAGGGCCTCTTTATATTTGGAGTCTGAGAACTGATCCGAAGAGAATGGACAGGTGTTGGTCCACTAGCAAAAGTCTGAACTTCGTGTGGAACAACCTGAACTTGTGTTGAGATGTGCAGCTGTACTTGTGTACATATCTGGCGCGGCAAAGACTGCTTTTGCCGCTAGACAGTTGCACGGCATAAGTGTATGAATGGTCCTTTGCGCAATTTCTAACTTCAAGAATCAGCATAGCGTAATGATGGAGAGCTTAAGCTTGTAAATAGAAATTGCCGGAAGTTTTATCGGAGATTCTGGCCGATGTCTGCAGAACAACTACGCCTTGCAGCATCCATCACTCAGCTCTGCGAGTCAGGTTAGTCACAACATAGGGGTTGAAGAACCAGAGAGTGTACGACAGGTCCAGCCGTCTTCCAGGGTGAAAAATTCGCCGTCTGGGTTGCATACGCAATGCCGCAGTCACATACCCCTGCAGATACCCCCTAGTTGTCGTCTCTCAGTAAAGCCGTCTGATTGCAAAGTCAACCTGATGTGCGTGACATCACCTTTGTTGTGTGTGACTGGTAAAAGAATCAGACATAGGTGGGGTTGGCTGCCTGTTTTTTTTGATAAAGGGCTGGATCATGGCATCCAGATATACAACTACAATAGATACGGTACTGCCCTGCACGCAGGAATTTGCATCGAGCTCAGATATAGACGCGTGGAAAACGTCTGAACGGTTGAGCTCAGCCTAATAGTACATTATTGTGCGAAATGGACCCTGTTTTGGAACGTGAACCCTCGTGGAGTGTGGAGGGGTTCATTTCTGAACCCTGTAGTCTGAAGTCAATTGATTGGGGTTCGGGGGGATAGGGACTGGGGAATCAGGGGCTTCTGAAAGGATTAGAGGTTGGGGGGTGGGGATAGGGGGATTGGAAAGTACTTGCAAATTACTTCAAAAATAAACCTGATTGTGCAGGGTATATTTTTCTGCTGTAATCAGCCCGCAAAGAAGGGTTCATTTTGCTGGTCATGTCAAATGGACAACTGGCCTCATGTGCGGTCAAATTTCTCTACCCAAAAAGGTGAGGTTCGAGTCAACGAACAGTTTCAGCTTATTCGGGTGTTCGATGAGAGAGTTGCGAGTCTTCGTGTACAGCAGACCAGAGGTAATAAGCTCTCGGCAATACGACGATGTAGCCCTTTTCTCTCCTCCCCATCTATCCGATTCCATTACAAAAGTGAGGGCGACGGAGAAGACCACCACGAAAACCAAGAAAGGCATTGTACACGTTGCAGTCTGACAAACCTTTCTTGGTTTTGGCACCGCGTATCCGTATCTAGTGGCTATTGTTCCAACCGCCATAGATGTGGCTACTTTCGAATGATAAATATTTAAATTTGAAATTGAAATTGACCAATTTTTGACGTGTAGTATCTTTCGAAAGCTCTTGATCTGCTCTGTGTTAAGTAGGTTCAATGTTTATATATTTCTCGAAAATAGTTTACATGTTCCACTTCTAGACTCCTGACGGCGAAATCTTACACTTCACAAAGTTGAAAAGAACAAGAATCATGCGTACATGTATGCAATATTTGCATTATCATGACAGTGGTATTTATCATAGGTATATTAGCGAATACTTTTTGTCATTTTGGTGAGCCACATTCGTGACTTATAGCGGGACCAATAGGCACTAACTTCACTAGTGTTCAATCTATACTATTTTGCAGAGTTTTCCATGACCCCGTCTGGAGTGAGGTAAACGACACGTACAACAACTAGCATATTCACCATACGTATTATATAATTTACATATTTTCTTGGTGGTAGGTTGGCCTCATATGAGGCAAAACTCAATGTCCAATAGACACTAGTGCCTGGCGGGGCCTGGTAGCGACTGTTGGCAGATGGGAATGTACATTAGCACTGTTTCTTCAGGTACCAGCAGCAATCGCAAAATAATTTGCAGGATGCATGATTGGCTGCCATGCATGGCGGAGCAGCGGGGCAACGGCCCATGAGATTAGCCGTTGTGTTGCGGCACGTGCCGCATCCACACACATCGCGTTTCTCCGCTCTGCACTCTTCCAGCACCAACTGCCTGCAGCATGCAGGCGTTAAAACAAGGATACTGCATCACATCTGCTCTGCTGGCGTCACCACACAAGCATTTCACTCATTCCGAGAAACTCATCCTCCATCCTTTTTGCTCCCGCACAGCTCGCACCGCTCACACCGTTCGCCTTCCCCTTTTCTCATCGCTTTGTCACCCCTCAGCATCTCTCTCTGCACTCGTCATCTTTTCGATTCCCCTCACCTCTTTTCTCCTCTTCACTCATCCACGCAATAACACCCGTCGCCGTCGCCCCCGCCTTTCCTCTCCCGCAACTCTGTGCCCGTCCTATTTGTGTGCGATCCAGAAAACCTCTCTCCCCGCTTCTTCGTTCCGTTTCCCTGCCTCCCCACTTCTCCACTAACCTCCTCACCCTCCTCCTCCCCTTCTCCTCTCCCCGCCCCCCTCTGCCCGTCTGACCCACACCGCGACCATGCCTTCCCCTACCGCTGACATTGGCCTGATCGGCCTGGCCGTCATGGGCCAGAACCTGGTGCTCAACATGAATGACCACGGCTTTGTCGTCGCCGTGTACAACCGCACCGTCACCAAGGTGGATGACTTTCTCGAAAATGAGGCCAAGGGCACCAAAGTCATCGGTACCCATTCCATGGAGGAGCTGTGCGCCTCGCTCAAGAGCCCACGCCGTGTCATGCTGCTCGTCAAGGCCGGTGACCCCGTCGATGCCTTTATCGAGAAACTCATCCCGCATCTCGATCCGGGAGACATCATCATCGACGGAGGCAACTCTCATTTTCCGGACTCGCAGCGCCGCGCCAAGTACCTTGAGGGCCAGGGCTTTCTCTTTGTTGGGTCGGGCGTCTCTGGCGGGGAGGAAGGCGCGCGCCATGGGCCAAGCCTCATGCCGGGTGGGTCGGATGCGGCTTGGCCGGCCATCAAGGATATTTTTCAGAGCGTGGCAGCCAAGAGCGAAGGGGAGCCGTGCTGCGACTGGGTTGGGCAAGACGGCTCTGGCCACTATGTGAAGATGGTACACAACGGTATCGAGTATGGCGACATGCAACTCATCTGCGAGGCGTATGCGCTGATGACCAAAGTGCTGGGGATGTCTGCCGACGAGTGCGCAGACACCTTTAAGCAGTGGAACACAACCGAGCTGGACTCGTACCTGATCGAGATCACGGCCAATATCCTACGGTTCAAGGACGACCGCAAGGACGATGGGACTCCCCTGGTGGAGCGGATCGTGGATCGGGCCATGCAAAAGGGAACGGGCAAGTGGACGGTGATGTCGTCGCTGGACTCTGCTGTGCCCGTGACCCTGATTTCCGAGGCGGTGTTTGCACGCACACTGTCGTCCATGAAGGAGGAGCGCGAGGGGGCGTCTAAGATCCTGCCCGGACCGGACGCGGTGGACAAGCCGGACAACCGCGAAGAGACGCTGGAGCACATCCGACTGGCATTGTACGCATCGAAGATTGTGTCGTACGCACAGGGGTATATGCTGTTGCGCGCGGCGGCGGCGCAGAATCACTGGAAGCTGAATTACGCGGGTATTGCGCTGATGTGGCGCGGGGGCTGCATTATCCGGTCGAGATTTCTCGGCAACATTCGGGACGCGTACAACAAGGACCGGGAATTGAGAAATCTGTTGCTGGACGATTTCTTTAAGAAGGCGGTGGATGATGCGCAGACGGGGTGGCGAAGGACGGTGGGACTGGCGGCGAGACATGGGGTGGCGGTGCCGACATTTATGACGGCGCTGGCGTGTTACGATGGATACCGGGCGCAGAGGCTGCCGGCAAACTTGCTGCAGGCACAGAGAGATTACTTTGGAGCGCACACATACGAGCGGGTAGACGAGGAGAAAGGACAATATTTCCACTCGGACTGGACCGGCACGGGGGGAAAGGTCACGAGTAACGCTTACAGTGCGTGAACGGCGGAGGAGGGTGGCGAGCGAGGTTTGGAGACAAAAGTTTAGGAATTAAAAATCGCGGAGATGTGAGATATGATTTGTTTTAATGGGCCGATGCACGCAGCCGCAAGCAGGCACATGGGCGGTGTGAGCTATTGAGCTGGGAGCCGAAAGGCGTGAGTCAGAGTGTTGTTGCCTACAGTATATACTTACGGAGTAGCAGGACTGCCTTTACACAGCAAAGCGACTCAACATAGCCATTCACTTAGCAGGGGCCCCTGGCTCGTGCTCTCGGTGATATTTTCTCGCTATTGCGCCGCAAGTTTGCCTACACCATACTGGGAAAACCGTCTCCATACTTTTTGTTTTGTTTTTTGCGTTTTTTATGTTTTGCTTTTGTTCCTTGTCAAATGCCAATTGGTGGTTGGAAATGTCACCCTGATCCCCGCTCGCTGATCTGTTGCGCCTGCGCCGTATGAGGGGGAAGGGGAAGGGGGGAGCGCAAAGCGCTGCATCGCGGATGCGACGGCAACGTGAACATACAGAAGAATTCTAGTAATGTTATCCTGATCTCGCCTGCACATTCAATGTCAGTGTGGCAGCTGCTGCGCCAATGCCTGGTGCGCTATGAAGAATTTATCAGAACTGAATTCAATTTTACTTACCCCTTTGTGACATGACGCAAATCCGTACCGTACTGTGTGTATGTACGGTGAAAGCTGGCGGTGGCTCTGGCGCTTTCGAGCGTGAGCCCCACGTCCTTGATCTCGACGTCCTCACCGGCTTGTCCACCAATACCCGTTTTGAACACCCCGCATCGCATCGCTGCTGCATGGGTGCCGCAGCTGCCACTCAAGATGGGCAGGGCCCCACGCCTGCACTTGCAATCTCGCTGATACACTTTTTTTTTCGTTTCATGTAGTTTCCGTTCCTTCTCTTCTTTCTCCTTTTCCGGAGGCTCTCATTCTCTCGGTCCCTCTCCCTCACAACGCGTATTCTCACTGCGCGCAACCCGTTTCGTTGCACCTCTCTTCCGTTTCCTTCCCGCGTCCTTTCTCGCGTCTGTCTCCCTCCCGAAGCTACTCTGCGTCATGCCGCCTCCCTCGCACTCTCTCTTGGCCCTGCCCGCCTTTACCCCTGCCGCCCCTGTCTCCGTCCGCGGTAGCCCCGTGCATTTGCTGTGTGCCTTCACGCCCTGCCCCATTCCAAAGCGCTCTCCTGCGCCTTGCCGTCGCCCTTCCGCTGCACGCGTTCTTGCATGTGCCCCCCGTTCCGCAACGCCTCCGCCTGTTGCGCGCGTCGTGCTGCTGTGTGGCTTTGAGACGTTCAATTTGCGCGTCTATACCTCTGCCGCCGCCGCGCTGGCAGCCCGCGGCGTGCATGTCACTGTGCTCACGGACCGCCAGCTGGAGGCTCGTGACGAGGCCGTGCGGAACGCGTTGGACGGAGCAGATGTGCTTCTGTGTTCGCTCGTGTTTGATTACGACCAGGTCGAGTGGCTACGCGCGGTGATTGCGAGTGTGCATGTGGGGGCTGTGTTTGTGTTTGAGAGCGCTCTGGAGCTCATGGCGGAGACAAGAGTGGGCAGCTTTCGAATGGGTAGAGGCGGCGGAAAGGGTGGGAAAGGTGAGAAAGGTAGGGGCGGGGTGGGGCAGATATTGAGTAAGTTGGGCTTGGGGAGGAGGGAGGAGGATAAGATGGCAGGGTATCTGGCGTTGTTGAAGACGGCGCCAAGGATGTTGAAATGGGTACCAGGGAAGGCCGCGCGCGATTTGAGGCGGTGGTTGAGTGTGTATGCATATTGGAATGGGGGGGGTATCAGGAATGTGGAGGCCATGGTGGAGTATATGGTGCGCGAGGTGGTAGGAAGGGAGTTTGGGGCAGAGGAGCAGGGGGGGGGGTCTGTGAGGGAGGTGGAGCAGGTACCGAATGTGGGGCTGTTGCATCCGGAAAGGAAGCGGTATTGGTTTGCGCATCCGGGCGAGTATGTGGAATGGTATGACGGCATGTATCCAGGACGGCAGGAGTGGCCGAGAGTGGCAATACTATTGTATCGGAAGCATGTCGTGTCGGAGCTGGCATATGTGGCGGAGCTGGTGAGCATGTTTGAGGGCGCGGGTATTGTACCTGTGCCGGTATTCATTACGGGTGTGGAGGCGCATATTGTGGTGAGGGACTTTTTGACGTCGGAGGGAAAGGAGCGGATTCGGGGAGGAGGGGGAAGGGTGTATGGGTCGTTTCGGAAGGGCAAGATGGCGAGGGTGGACGCAGTCGTTTCGACTATTGGGTAAGTCGGGAGGCGTTAGCGTGCACCGGTTTCGAAAACGCGAGACGGGATGGGCTAACTTTTGAGACGTGTCATGTGTTTTGCGAGCAGGTTTCCGTTGGTGGGTGGGCCTGCGGGGTCGATGGCGGGAGCGCGAAATGCGGATGTCGGGCAAGTGATTCTCAAGCAGCTCAATGTGCCGTACATCGTGGCGGCGCCGTTATTGATTCAAGATCTTGAGTCGTGGCGGAAGAATGGTGTGATGGGGTTGCAGAGCATTGTGCTGTACAGCTTGCCAGAGCTGGACGGGGCGATCGACACAGTTTGCATTGGCGGGCTCGTTGGTGAGGAGATTAAGCTGATTCGCGAGAGGGTGGAACGGCTGACAGGGCGCCTGAAAAAGTGGATTACGTTGAGGAGAAAGGCAAATGCGGCGAAGAAAGTGGCAATTGTGATTTACGGGTTTCCGCCGTCGATTGGGGCAACAGGGACGGCGGCATTGCTTAATGTGCC
>JAUKWC010035889.1:0-15576 GCA_032356245.1 Endocladia muricata
AACTCTTTCTCAAGATGACCAATACCGATGCGGGAAATGGAGAATATTTTGATGATTCGGAGGTAAACTATTATCTGCGCGACTATGTTGATCTGCCAGACGCGCCGCTGGTGGGCTGCTACAATGGAGCTTACTCGGCTGAAACGCATCGCTATCACCTGCTGCTCGATGACCTGTCCAACACACACATTCAAGCACTGGACAAGCCACCAACATTCGAACACGCGCTGGCGTTAGCAGACGCATTCTCCATCATTCACGCACATTGGTGGGGAGCAGAACGTCTGGAGCAAAATGGTGCGACCATGCATAGTGCATCACACATCCAGCGTTTGATCGATATCGCCGCGCCAGGTCTGGACCATATCCTCTGCGCCGCCCGCACAAGTCCACAGGCTCCTGATGGCACCAAAATTGAAGTAGATCTGGAAGCTCACTGGCCAGACTTGATGCGTGAGATTTTTGCCAAATATCCAAATGCGCTGATAGCGCGCACGCGGGATGCCAATGGATTTACGCTTATTCATGGCGACCCCAACTACACAAACATTCTTGTGCCGCACGATGGCGACCGACCGCTCTATCTGATTGATCGCCAACCCTTTGATTGGAGCCTAACCACATGGCTGGCACTTTATGATCTGGTCTACGTAATGATTTTGGATTGGCCCGTCGAGACACGACGCAGATGGGAAATTCCGGTTCTTAGGCGGTATCACGCGGGGTTAATCGAGCGAGGCATTGATACCTATTCGTGGGATGCGCTACTTGAGGATTATCGACTTTGCATACCGATGGGTGTTTATATAGCAACAGAATTTTGTCGAGACGGCATCGATCTACAATTCTATGGTCGCTGGCGAGCAGTTCTGCAACGAACGCTAGCAGCCTGTGAAGATCATGACTGCCGTTACTTGTGGCGTTAAGTTTCTACTAATTATGGCCTACGAAATCCGAGCGGATAATGCGAACTTACATACCCCAAACCTGAATCGACTTGTCTTGATAACGCTCGGTTTTGATAAAAATTTTCTCAGACCAAGGCACGTCGGATCTGCGGTCAAAAATAACCAGATGACCATCTTCGGTCTCGGCTCGATCCATATAGTACCACGTCTGCTTCACCCCTTCGGCGATGGTCTTTTCGAGACTTCCGTAGCGAATCTTGAGTTCCAAAACGGATTTTTGGAGCCGATTTTCGCCATACGGCCACCGCAGCAGCAAATCTGTGCGTCTGCGGCCCAAACCCTATTCGCGCTGGATCTCTCCGCCACCGTTGATAATCCGTTGAAGATATGCCTGCATCAGGAGCTGCGGTCCGGCTTCTTTATACTGAAATCGCTCGACCCAATGTTCTGAATTTTCGCGGAAGAATGACTGGAAATCTGTTAGAAGTTTGTGCATCTCTAATCTGCCATCTTCTGCAATATACCAAGCAGACTCGAAATAGCCCGCCAAATTAATCTGGATAATATCGGTTAGCTGTCTGGGAATCACCTCTTGATAGATAGGATTTGCGATCTCTATTTTCTGTCCATTACGCTTTACAAGACCTAGATCGATAACATATTGTATATCGTCATTGATCACGTCTCCATCAAGATCCGTCCCCTTTATCATCGGCTCGATCACCCGCCTAACTCGCGCTTCTTGAAGCTTATCGGCTAGTTGATCCAAATGCGTTTCCTTGCGCAGAATCAGATTCTCTTTGGCCTCGTGGATCATCTCTGGGGTGATTGCAATCGAGCGGTCTCGATTTGATTTCATCGTGAAACAAGTTTCGTACCCAAGCGCGTTGACCAACCAAGGCTGCCCGCGGCTTAGATCCCACAGGAGATCGAGCGCGCTAGAGGCAAAAATTTGGCCTGTTTCTTCTGTATGTTGGGCAAAGAGTTGATCAACTTCATCTCGCACAAAATTACCCATACGGAGCGACTCTGCCTTGATGTTGAAGGCGCTGCCCCCCGTAATAATTTCTTTGGCGCTGTTCGAATGGATTCGATAATCACGCACGTCACGCACGCCGCATAGGATAATACTATGAGGAAAGGACTCGGGACGTTTATCATAGCCGCCACGCAGTTGACGCAAGACCGAGATGAGCGTATCACCAATCAGTGAATCAATTTCATCAACGAAGATAATAAGGGGTTTGTCAGAATGGCGCGACCATCGTGTTAAAAATTCATTTAGCGCTCCTTCGCCACTATGCCTTTCCAACACCTCTAGCATAATTTCATGGGGAAACGGATCGTCAAGAAAGTCGCGAGCGCGCGAAGACATTTCACCCATAATCACGCGCACGGCAGTATTAACATCTTCACGCGCGGCTTGGGCAGCCTCTATATTACAGTAAAGACATTTATATTTACCCTGCTCATTCAGAAATTTAGCAAGTGCTATCAAATAAGATGTTTTGCCCACTTGACGTGGCGCATGAAGAACAAAGTATTTTTGCTGTTCAATCAAGAGCAAAATATCATCCAAATCGAATCTGGTTAGCGGGGGAATAGCATAATGATTTTCTGTCACAACAGGACCCGCTGTATTGAAAAAGCGCATCGGCATTCCTTGATGAAGATTGTCAAAATTATGGTGCTTAGTATACCACAAGAAGAATGAGGGAAATGGACAAAATGAACTTTCAACGACCTCAATCTGCATTCGGGATTTCGACCCGGCCCGGAGAGACTACTTTATCAAAACCTGTGCGCTATGGCAGAATAGAGACAGAGTTTAAAAGAAAAGCGTTCAGTTTGGAGAGAATTTGTTCTGGCGTCAGGGTATGAGGAAAAAAAGGCGGGTATCTATTGCGCTCGTAAGAATGATAAATCCCTTACACTGTACGTCGCATTTATCAGCCGCTTGGGAACTCGGCTCGCGCGAGGCTGCGAGGATCCCCGCCAAAATTTTCATCCAACTTGCATTCTATTTAAGTGAAGGTCTTCGGCACTCGTAGCCAGAATGTGGACATAGCTACATGGTTTTGCCAAATGCCAGAAACGTAGTGAATCTATTCCCTTTGATTGGCCTGAGTTGAAATGTCTACTTATATTTACTTGCGTACCTACGAGATTTTTGGTCGCGCATGACGAAACAAAAATTCACCCGCCCAAATTAAGGATATTCAAATGTACACAATTCGAGACTTCGAATCGACCGATGCTGACTACGCTGGCATGGTCAACAATCATAACGCAAATTTGCCTGATGAACCCACCACTGTTGCCATGGCAAAACATAGGGAAGCGCAACATAATCAGAAATTTTTGCGCAAAATCTGGATTGTAGAGTTTGATTCGGGCAGCGGCGAGAAAGAGATTGTGGCAGATGGCTTTGCTGGCGAGTCTATGTGGGCATATGTGGCGGGAAAGTATCGTCTTAATTTTAACGTTCTGCCGCAGCACCAAGAAAAAGGGGTCGAGAAGATGATTTACGATCATATCATCACCTTTCTCAACGGGCGTGAGCCGAAGCCAACCATACTAGATTATTTCTGTCGTGAAGATCGCCAGTTTTTGTACGACTTTTATCTTGAACGGGGGTACGAGATTGTGCAGCGCGAAAACGAGAGCGCGCTAGATGTGCGTGCCTTCGATTGGTCAAAGTTTGCAGGGGTGGCAGAGAGGGTTGCGGCAGGGGGAATAGAAATTGCCGCATTGCCCGATCTGCAAGATCGATTTCCTGATTGGAAAGAGCGCTTCCATGCACTAGAGACTACGGTCGATAAAGATATGCCGCAGCCGGATGTTGTAACGCCGCTTGCGCTAGAGGAGTGGGCCAAAAATTTGGTTCATCCAAACTTTTTACCCGATGCGCAGTTCTTTGCGCTAGATGGAGATGAGTGGGTGGGGTTGAGCACGTTGTGGAAGGACGACGTGCTTGAAGATAAGCTGTGGGTTGGGCTGACTGGTACGTTGCGCACGCACCGACGTAAGGGCATCGCCACCGCGCTCAAGCTCAAGACTATCGAATACGCGCAGCAATATGGCACTCGCGTTATCGAAACCGAAAATGACGAGAATAACCCCATGTATCAGATCAATGTTGATCTGGGGTTTGCGCCCAAGCCAGCATGGCTGACGCTGCGAAAAACAATTTAGGGGTGCTGGTGTTTGGCCCGATGAACGCTTATTGGGAATATTCTTCGCCATCGATCGTGCCAATCCTACATCTGTCGTTGCGTTTTGGCACGAATATGAATTCTACAGACAACAATATGAACATTTGGTATCAGACCACCACGGACGACATCTCGCCCAGCATGTTAACTGGTTTCTTTGAGGGCTGGCCCACTCCACCCAGTGGCGAGACTCACTTGCGTATTCTGCGCGGTAGCACACACATTGTTCTGGCACTGGATCCGCAACGGACGCAAGTGATCGGCTTTATTACGGCGATCAGCGATGGCGTGTCGGCTGCGTATATTCCGCACCTCGAAGTGTTACCCGACCATCGCGACACAGGGATCGGAAAAGAGTTAGTCACGCGGATGATCGCAGAGCTAAACGATATCTATATGATCGACCTGCTGTGTGACGCAAACGTTGTGCCGTTCTACGAAAAGCTTGGTATGAACTGTGCAAAGGGCATGATGATCCGTAACTATGAGAATCAATCTGGTTTGCCAATTTGCGAAGATAGTCATTGATAACCCACAAATTGATAACCCATAAGGAAACGAAAAGTTGAAATGAATCCAATTACAATCCACTCTATCTACGTCGGACAACCCCAAACGATGCACCACGAAGAGGGTTCGTGGTCCTCGTCGATCTATCGCACGCTGGTCGATGGACCTATCGAATTAGGACCACGCAGCCTTGTTGGAGATAAGGTAACCGACACAAAACACCACGGTCAACCGGGGCAGGCGGTCTGCTGTCAGCCGATGATCTATTACGATGCGTGGAACGCCGAATACGAGATTGCCGACACCAAAAAAGCGCTCGGACCGGGCAGCGTGGGCGAAAACTGGGCGCTGCTCAACGCCGACGAAGCGCAGATCTGCGTGGGGGATATTTACGGCGTTGGCTCTGCTCGGGTCGAGGTAAGCGGGCCGCGCTATCCCTGTTTTAAACAAGAGCGCAAAGTCGAACTGCCCAACTTTCTGGCGCGCATCAAAGAGAGTTTGCGCACCGGCTTTTATTTGGGTGTGCTGACGCCGGGTACCGTTCAAGCCGGCGATGTTTGGATACAAGAAGAACGGCCTTGTCCCGATATTTCTGTGCGGTTGGTCAGCGAGACTATTTTTCGGACTAAAGATCCGAAGACTATCCAGTGGCTGCTCGAACATCCTAAACTAAATAATGAGTGGAAGGACTTTTTAAGAATTCTGTTTCCATAATGCGAGTCTAAGCGCATAATCGATGCTTTAGACAACTAGGATTGAAATCCTAGCCTGATAAGGAAAGCCTGCTAAAGACAGGCTATCGAAGTGAGATTTTGGCGATTGGAACAGAGTTTTAGCCTTTTTTTGTACTAGATAGATGCCGAGTGCTGTAGGCTATCGACGTTTAGCATCCACTACATCAGCCAAATGGAGATCTATGATTACACGATTTGACCACATCATTATTGCTGCACGCGATCTTAACAGCGCAACCAAACTTTATCGCGACGATATAGGCCTTGAGGCCAACTTTGGTGGACGGCATACCGGGCGCGGTACACACAACGCAATCATCCGCTTTGGGCTAGATTACTTGGAAATTTTGAGCGTGGTGGATGAAGATGATCTACGTGCTGCGCCCGCCAAGCGCGTGCGGCTGCTCGACTTTTTGGCCCGCCAAGAAGGTGGTCTACTTGCCTATTGTTTGGCAACAGATGATATCGATGCGCTGGCGGAACGTTTTCGCCAAGCCGAACTTGAGGCGCTGGGACCCTTTTACATGCAGCGCACTCGGCCCGATGGATTGGTGCTCAAATGGCGACTGCTCATTCCGGGCGGGTCGGCCTATCGGCAGCCGTGGCCGTTCTTCATTCAGTGGGATCTGCCCGATGCCGAGCGATTGATCCACGAAACGCCGGGGCAGCACCCGCTCGGCGCAACTAGCGTGTCTGGTATTGCGGTGACGGTGGCAGATCTAGCCGCAGCGCGCTATCTATATAGTGAACAGCTTGGGTTAATCCAATGCGTAGAAGAGAGCGTGCCAGAGTTGGGTGCTGCTCGACTTCGCTATCAGCTTGGACCCTTTGCAATCGATCTGCTTGCGCCAACAGGATCAGGTCCGATCCAAGATGAGCTAGACGAACAGGGCGAAGGCGTCTATGCACTCACGATTCAGGTCGATTCATTAAAGAATGCGCGTCTGTTGCTGAGCGAAAAAGGACACTCGCTTTCTGCCGTCGCCGGATACAAACAATTTATCACACCAAAACGCAGTCAGCTTATGGGAGCACGATTGTGGCTAACCGAGTTAGCGGGGCAAAGAATAGAGGAATAAAACAGAGAGCTAGAAAAGATTGACGCTAGCACGATTGTTGCGTTATATTGTTTATCCACCCAATTATCAATTTAGGAACAATTATGCTTGACTATTCTGACTATCAACATATTCTCTTCGAGCGTCGTGATCCCAACATTTTGTGGATCACGCTAAACCGACCCGATGTGCTCAACGCGGCCAATCAGCAGATGCACACTGAGTTGACTCAACTCTGGAAAACGATTGATGCGGATCCGTCTGTTTACGTGGCGGTGATTACGGGGGCGGGGCGTGGCTTTTCTGCCGGTGGCGATTTGCAAATGGTGGAAGACGCATACCGCAACTATGATGAGATTTTGCGTATTTTAGACGAGGCCCGCGAGTATGTTTATAATATGATGCACTGCCAGACGCCGATTGTATCCGCGATCAATGGGCCAGCGGTTGGTGCGGGGTTGGTGGCGGCACTTCTGGCCGATATCAGCATCGCAGCCGAGAACGCTAAGCTGGGCGATGGTCATGTGCGCATGGGCGTGGCCGCGGGGGATCACTCGGCGATTATTTGGCCCATATTGTGTGGGATGGCAAAGGCCAAATATTATCTGATGACGGGCGAGTTGCTAACGGGCAAAGAAGCCGAGCGGATTGGCCTTGTGAGCATTGCCGTGCCAGATGATGAACTGATGGACAAAGCGATGGATGTCGCAACCAAGCTTGCGACTGGTCCGCGCCACGCTATCCGCTTTACCAAACGGTCGCTCAACGGCTGGATGCAGCAGGCTGGCCCAATTTTCGATAATTCGATTGCGCTGGAAATGCTCAATTTCTTTGGCGAAGATATGATGGCTGGCGTCAATGGTCTGCGCAACCGCGAAAAACCTAAGTTCCCATCAAATAATCAAGAATAACAATCATTTGAGCCATAGATATGTAATCTTTTTTTGTGGCTAAAAAATTTCAAGGAGAAAGCAATGAAGCTTATCGTATTGTACAAACAACCCGCAGACACCGAAGCCTTTGATGCCGAATATGCCAAGCACGGCGAGTTTGTAGACAAGATTCCAGGTTTATCTAGCTGGAGCGTTACCCGCTTTTCGAAAACTCTAGCGGGCGATGGGTTTTACCTGATGGCCGAGATGGTCTTCCCCGATGCCGACACTTTTAAGGCCGCTATGAAAAGCCCCGAAATGGCCGCCACCGGCGCAGACGCCAATCGCTTCGCCGCCGATTTGATGACGATGATGATCGGCAACGAAACCCTTCACAGCTAGGAGCAGCATATGATTTGGAATGAAGCTGTCGAGACTATGGCTCGCGCCGATCTCGAATCGCTGCAAGGTGATCTGCTTTCGAAGCTAGCGCAATATGTCTATGATCGAACACCTTTTTACAAGCAAAAGTTTGATCAGATGGGTGTTGCGCCCGCCGATATCAAAGATTTAAGCGATGTAACAAAGTTGCCCTTTACGCGCAAAACAGATCTGCGCGATAACTATCCTTTTGGCCTCTTCGCCGTACCGCGCGACCAAGTCGTGCGCATCCACGCATCTTCTGGCACAACGGGTAAACCGACCGTGGTTGGCTACACCCAAAATGACATCAACGTGTGGACCGAAATTGTTGCGCGCTGCTTCGGTATGAGCGGTGCAAAACCTGGCGACGTTTTTCAAAACGCATACGGATACGGTCTCTTTACCGGCGGATTGGGTATGCACTATGGTGCCGAAAAAATGGGATTGGCCGTTGTGCCGGTCTCTGGTGGCAACACCGCCCGTCAAGTTATGCTGCTGCAAGATTTCGCAACCGATATCATGGCCTGTACGCCCTCTTATGCACTATCGCTCGCCGATGCACTGATCGCAGACGGGGTCGATCCAACCGATCTACCCGTGCGCGCTTTTATCCTCGGTGCCGAGCCGTGGACCGAAGAAATGCGCACCGAAGTCGAGGCCAAACTGCACGCCCATGCCGTCAATATTTACGGGCTAAGCGAAATTATTGGCCCAGGTGTTTCGAACGAATGCGTCGAAGCCAAAGACGGTATGCATTTGATGGAAGATCATTTCCTGTGCGAGATCATCGATCCCGAAACGGGTGATGCGGTCGCTGATGGCGCGATTGGCGAACTCGTCATCACCACGCTGACAAAAGAGGCGATCCCGCTGATCCGCTACCGCACGGGCGATCTCTGTTCGATCAACCGCGAGACGTGCATCTGCGGTCGCACCCATGCCCGCATGAGCCGTATCATTGGTCGCGCCGACGACATGTTAATCATCCGCGGCGTTAACGTTTTCCCCAGCCAAATCGAATCGGTCCTGATCGAACTAGATGAACTTTCGCCACACTATCGACTGATTGTTACCCGCGCAGATCGACTCGATTCGCTCGAAGTACAGGCCGAAGTGACAAACGATTACTACGGCACAATTGGCGCACAGAGCTTCCAAGATCATGCCCGCAGCAGCGTGGCGCAAATGAGCGAGCTAGAGAAGAAGATCCAGCATCGGCTGCGCGAAACATTGGGATTAAACACAGCCGTCAATCTGCTTGAGCCTGGCAAGGCCCCACGCAGCGAAGGCGGCAAGTTAAAACGTGTTGAAGATCAACGGGAGATATAGACAGGAAATATAGAGTGATAAATGCGTTCGACGCTCGGTATCTACATCAAGATGTAGCGCATCTCGCAAAATATATCGGCTCGACTATGATATAATAGAAGCGCGTTTAGCTTATTTGTTCTGGAGGATTCCTATGAGTTCGCTTCTTGATAAACCGATACAACTAGATAAAAGCCTCTCCACAGATCGCCCCGAATGGATTCCAGCCGACATCACAGAAAACTGGGATCCAAGTCCCTACGCATACCAGACCGAGGAGGAATTAATGCCCGCTGGTGGAACACATGGCCGTATTTTGGCTTATATTTTATCCCTGATCATGCACTTGGCAGAGTCAAAAGGCTTGATGTTCTTGCTCGATACCTTTATGATCTATCGCGGCGAGGATGGAAGAAAAAGACGTATTGCGCCAGATTTACTCTTAATGTCATTCGATCCAATCGCACCATCGGCGTATGATCTGGATACACAGCCACCGCCCCGACTGGTTATAGAGGTGACTTCGCCAGATAGCCATGTTTCCGATCTGCAAGAAAAAAATACTTTTTACATGGGGCTTGGCATTCCAACTTATTTAGTGATCGATGCCGTAACGCCAAGATCAAAATTGCGCGAGCAGATCGATCTATATCTCTGGCATCTAGTCGATGACGAAATATACCAAGCACAGCCCGATTCGGATGGGTATTTCATCTTACCAGAATTAGAGATCGGTATTCGCGCCGATGGACAACAACTGCTCTTCAAAGATATGGAAACGGGCGAAACTCTCAAGAGTCCTGGTCAGTTAGTCGAATTGCTTAATCAGCAGAGTCAGGCTAGAGAAGAAGAGCGTGAGGCTCGAATTAAAGCCGAAGAGGAAATTGCACAGTTAAAAGCTCAGATTGATCAGCTTCGAAACGATAAAGGGAATTGACTTATGCAGGAAAATTCACAACTAAACGAACAAAATATAGCCGAATTTGAAGATCGCATTGAACGAGGCGAAAAGATAGAACCCGGTGATTGGATGCCCGATGCGTATCGCAAGCAGCTAATCCGCATGATCTCGCAGCACGCACATAGCGAAGTGGTGGGCATGTTGCCCGAAGGTGAGTGGCTGCCTCACGCACCGAGCCTACAGCGTAAACTCGTGCTGATGGCAAAAGTGCAGGACGAAGCGGGCCACGGTCAATATCTCTATCACGCCGCCGAATCATTGGGCGTAGATCGTAAAGAGCTACTCGATGCGTTGCTGGAAGGCAAGGCCAAATATTCGAGTATTTTCAACTACCCGACGATGACTTGGGCTGATGTTGCGTGGGTTGGCTGGCTAGTCGACGGCGCGGCGATCAAAAATCAGACGATGCTTACAAAAGCCTCTTATGGACCGTACTCGCGCGCCATGGTTCGTATCTGCGCCGAAGAGACTTTTCACTTTAAGCAGGGCAAGCAGATGATCTATCAATATGTTGATGGTACGCCAAAACAGCGCGCCATGGTGCAGGAAAGTTTCAACCGTTGGTGGTGGCCTACGCTGATGATGTTTGGCCCGCCCGATAGCGAATCGCCCAACTCTGCGCAATTGATCAAATGGGGCATCAAATCGAAAACCAACGATGAGCTACGCCAAGAATTTATCGACGAAACCGTTACCGAAGTGCTGGCTCTTGGTCTTACCGTACCCGACCCCGATCTGCGCTACGACGAAGAATCTGGTCACTGGATCACCGGTCCAATCGATTGGGACGAATTCTGGCGCGTCGTCAAAGGCGATGGTCCGCTCAACGCAGAACGGCTGGCAGCCAAACAACAGGCCCATGATGATGGGCAGTGGGTGCGCGAGGCAATGGTGGCCTATGCGGATAAGCAACTTGTTGCGGCGTAGGGTAGGAAGAAGAAAGTAGAAGAGTAAGAAGAATTCGTGGTGCGTCGTGCGTGGTTCATGAACTGATATTGAGTCTGGTTGTAATGTGGCTGCGAGCGTTTTAAGATTGTCGAACAGACAACATTGCCACAGCGCAACAACAACCAAATA
Source organism: Endocladia muricata (assembly GCA_032356245.1). Lineage (NCBI taxonomy): Eukaryota > Rhodophyta > Florideophyceae > Gigartinales > Endocladiaceae > Endocladia > Endocladia muricata. The sequence continues at coordinate 11,067 of JAUKWC010035889.1, forward strand.
TAGTTCACGAACCACGCACAACGTGCCACAAGACAACCCCACGAGCTTACCATGTCCGATACGCAATGGCCTCGCTACGAGGTATTTAAACAAGATAAACCAAACAAGCCACACGAGGCCATCGGCACCGTCCATGCGACTGACGATGAACTGGCTCTGCAGAACGCGCGCGACGTTCATGTGCGTCGGCCCGACTGTCACAGCCTGTGGGTTGCGCGCGAATCGAGCATCCTTAAGCGGACGGCCCAGCAGCTAGCCGATCAGCCCGCGCAGCCGCCAGATCCGCCAGCGGCAGAGATGGAAAAGTACCAGATCTTCTGCAAGAAAACGCTGCGTCGATCCATGGTTGCCGCCGTCCACGTGGGCGAGGTCAACGCCGCGTCGCCCCAACATGCGCTCGCCGTCGCACTCGACAGCAGCGACCTCGTGGCCGACCCCAGCGCAATCTACGTATGGTGGGTCGTCCCCGACCGCGACATCATTCGCAGCGATCACAAAAATATCGAGAGTCTATTTGAACCAGCCAAAAGCAAAACATACAAACAGCAGGGCCGTTACGGGGTTATTGAACGATGAATGGTGAAACAAAAAATGCGCTGGCCGAGTGGCTGCTGGGCATGGCCGACGACGAGTTAATTCTGTCGCACCGCAACAGCGAATGGATCGGACACGCGCCCATTTTAGAAGAGGATATTGCGCTTGCCAACATTGCCCAAGACGAGCTAGGACACGCCATGGTTTGGTATGGCCTGCTCAATAAATTGGTGGGCGACGACCCCGATCAGCTTGTCTATTTTCGCACTGCCGATCAATACCGCAATGTGCAGTTGGTCGAGCAGCCAAAGGGCGATTGGGCCGTCACGATGTTGCGTCAATTTTTCTTCGATGCCTACGAACTTGCGCTGCTGGCGCGTCTTGCCGAAAGCGACTATACGCCGCTTGCAGACGCCACCGCAAAAATAAAACAAGAAGAAATTTACCACTTTCGGCACACCCGCGCATGGGTGCAGCGATTGGCGCAAGGCACCGACGAAAGCCACCGCCGAATGCAAGATGCGCTTGAGCAACTTTGGCCCTTTACTGCCCAACTTTTTGCACGCAATTCAGCAACAGATTTGCTGGAACAGGCGGAGATCATCCCGGACCTAGACGAACTTCATTCCGCTTGGGAAAAGGTCGTACTCCCGCACTTAGCCGATTCGACTTTGACCGTGCCCGAAAGCGCATCTATGCTCCACGCGGCACGTGATCGGCACACGGCGCACCTGCCCGATCTACTCGCCGATCTGCAACAGGTTGCGCGCGAGGATCCCGAGGCAGTTTGGTAGCGGCGATGGCGTTTGGCCCACCGCATGAATTCGACATCTAGCTAGACTGACGATATACAGGAAACACTTTTTATTGTTGTAGCGAAAAAATTATGAAACCATCAATTGATCAACTTTGGCAGGCACTAACCGAAATTAAAGATCCCGAAATTCCCGTTATTTCGCTTATCGAAATGGGCATCATCCGCGATGTAAAGTTTGATGAACAGCCGATCGCCGACAGCGTCACCGTGACCATGACGCCTACTTTTTCGGGCTGCCCGGCGTTACTTGTGATGGAAGAACTAATTGTCGAAAAAATGACCGAGCTTGGCGTTAAAGCCTGCACGGTCCACAAACAGATGAATCCACCATGGACCAGTGACTGGATCACCGAAGAAGGGCGACGTAAGCTCAAAGAATTTGGCGTGGTCCCGCCACAGCAGCACGGTGGCAAGATCGAAATTTTGCTCTACGAAAGCATGGACGAGCTATCCATCGCCTGCCCCTATTGCGACTCGCGTAAAACCGAACGCAAAAACGACTTCGGCCCCACCCTCTGCCGAGCGATTTGGTATTGCAACGCCTGCCAACAACCCTTCGAACAATTCAAAGCACTTTGATGCCTTCGGGCTATCCTCTTATCCCTTTGTCCTCAACATCGACCGTCCGCCATCCACGCCGATCACCTGCCCCGTCATCCAGCTTGACTGATTCGAAAGCAGAAACGCCGTAAGCTGTGCCACATCATCCGCGGTGCCAAGTCGCTGCAACGCATGCATTTCGGCCAGTGAATCCGCCATCTTTTCGTTGCGCAGAATCCCTTCCGCCAGCGGCGTCTGCGTAAGTGATGGCGCAATGGCGTTTACGCGGATCTGTGGCGCAAGTTCTGCCGCCAGCGAAAGCGTCAGCCCATTGATCGCGCCCTTCGCCATCCCGATCGATGCATGAAATGTAAAGCCCTGCTGTGCCGCTACGCTCGAATAGAGCACAATCGATCCGCCCTCATCGCTCTTTTTTAGCGCGGGCAATGCCGACTGAACCGCCAATGCCGCCCCCAACGCGTTGATCCGATAATCGTCTAAAAAGTCTTCTGCCGTAAAGCGCCCTAATCCACGCAAATTGATTGTTCCCACCGCATAGACCAATCCCGAAACCTGATCGCCTGCATCTTTCGCGACCTGCTCGAAGAGATCGGCGTCTTTCACATCGCCAATCGTATAAGTTGCGCCAAGCTCCGCCACCGCCGCAGCGATTGTCTCTTCATTGCGACCCACCAAATGCAGTGCCTCGCCTCGTGCGTGCAGCAAACGCGCCGTGGACAATCCAATCCCGCCCGAACCGCCATAAAGTATTGTTTTCTGTGTCATTCTTGTCCTCGTTTGACTATGTAGTAGTTCATGAAGTGATGATATATGAAGTAGTGATTCATGACACCGCTACTGATTTACTTGCTTTTTGTCATTGAATCATCTATTTGGTCCCTTCTGCAAATGGCTTCCCAACTCTTTTGGGGGGCTGGATTCCCAAATTATTAAAATGCCGATGGAATTGTTGTGAGGGGACCCAACTTTGGAACGATTTAGACACAGAGCCTCGGCGGACCCGGGTTTGGAGTGACGTTCTTGCACTCAGATTGCAAAGAGCTTATGTTTATATCGCTAGATCTGAGTTTATTGGAACACCACTTTCTAAATCTTAGACTTTCTAGATCTTAGCCCGAAGGTAAAATGATGAACGTGAAATTTTCTGATGCTGTGAGTGGTGGTAAGATTGATATTTCTAACTATTGGGTATGCTGTTTTTGTATATTATGCGCCATTGCTTCTGCAACTTTTTTAACCTGTCAGCGTACTAATATATGAAAGCCGAATGCAATAGAAGATGAGCTTTGGCTGAGGTTGTGCAAGAGCAAAATTTTAGCAATATTTCAAAGCATCTCCCCCACATCAAATACACAGCGAGTACTGGAAATAGCAAGTACTGAAAAGAGTGGGCGATAGAAGTATAAATAGTAGAATTCGGTAAATTGCAACTGTTTAACGAGCACGCCTACATGTGTCACAAGGTGCGCTGAAATTAATTTTTTAGAGAGTGTCATACCTCTGTAGATATACAAAAGGATTATGGTAGAAAAAGTGTCTTCAGATAATAAGAAGCAACCCAAGATTGAAATTGATATTGAAATTACTGATCCAAAAGTCGATGAGAGTATTTTGGAGAGTTTAAATGCAGCCGAGCGCCAGATAGAAATTACGCGTGCAAGGGCGAATGAGGCTGTCGATGCGCTCAATCTGAGCGAAACGAAGCCGTTAGCAAAATTTGACGCCAACGCCAGCAGCGATGATCGGTTGATTGCATTGCTCTGTTATATATTTCCTTTTCTCATGTCGGCGATAGTTTTGATTAGTGAGAGCAGTAAGGGACGACCATTTCAACGCTATCATGCTGTTCAGGGTCTTGGGTTGGCAGCGGCACTTGGCCTGCTAGGGACAGCCGTGAGCGCATTTAGTGCATTTATTTGGGTTATCCCGATCATCGGCTGGGCTATCGGGTTGTTGCTTCTCTGTCTTAGCCCAATCGGATTTATTACGATGGGGCTTACACACGTGTATTATGGCTATCAGGCGTACAAAGGCAAACGGTTTTCAATTCCTGGAGTGACTAGCTTTTTGCGCAATCAAGGCTGGCTTTAGTTTTTATGCAATTTAATAGGGGCAAAAAAATTTAGAATTCGCCCCAAACGAAGCACATCCAGAACAATCTTATTTATAAACGCTTGCCGTACAATTGAACAGAGAATGCAGCGGCGTATGCAGCAGAGGGCTATTTCCCTTTGCTGCTTTTTTGTTTCTACGCTCAATACATACTTTCGTCCTCCGAATTATTTTCCTCTTGGCGCATTATGCTATACTGAGACCGCTCAGATAGTTCCCAAAAAAAGTGCTGTGCCCCATCTCTAAAAGTAAGATGAGATAAAATTCTGGGGAGTATAACCCATTTTCAGCAGAGCGCACTGTAGCTGCTGATATGCTCCATACTGCATAAAGGCAGGATCACTATACAATATGATCTGCTGACTTTATTCCTGGAATCATATTTTAGATAGATAAATTTAGAGCGATAACATTAAATCGATAGACTAGGTCGAATCAAATGCTGCTTGAACTTCATATTCGCAACTTCGCAATTATAGATGATCT
>JAUKWC010035900.1:0-15574 GCA_032356245.1 Endocladia muricata
TCTAGATGTCGTCGGCCTCCAAAGTTGCGGATGTCATCTGCAAGGTGGGTGAGGAGATGAAACTTGACGGCCTTGAGCCTGGTCGGGTAGGGGTCCCCAAAGGTGTGGAGCATGGAGGCTTTAAACTTATTGACACGGTTCTCTAGATTGTGAACCTCGACGAAGCTCCAACGCCTCTGTATTCCCTGCCTAGAGCTTAGTATATGATTGTCTGAGTACCGAGCGCAAATAGATGCGAGGGGCGCGGAGTGAGCTTCATCACAGCAACGATCTATGATTCCTGCGATAATTGGAAAGACCGTGTCAACGGACTTGTAAGGTTTGGCCTCCAGCTTGCCGTGAGCTTCTTCATTTCCGCAGAGTCCGTTCAGGAGACTGCCTTTTTCGGAAGCGCAGAAGTCAACGTGTAGGCCGGGAACGTAGAAATCGCTCTGAATAGCAGCCAGAACTGCGTTGAATCCGTGAAGGAGAGCAGTGCGGATGCTTCTGAGCAGCTCCTGACTGTTGCTGGCGGAAGCTTGCCCTCTGAGTAGGACGGGGGAGTCAAGCGTAAGAAATGTGCAGGTCTTGGTTAAGTTGGGAGATGCACAGGTGGAAGTTTGGCACCTGTTCGAAACTGAAAGTGAGGTGCATGTCGAGACGAGAATTGGACGGAAGGAGGGGGCATGTTTCCAGAAAGGACGGCAACCTCCCCAGGGTGGAGGGGGCGAGGGTTTGTTGCGCCTGTGCGGTCGCAGCTCGTGCCTGAGCTGGTCTGGACAGCAATGCACTCACAGCGGCGTCGGCCTCGAGGTCGCCTACTGTTCTGCGAGGAAAGATGGTCGACTCCGTGGTGCGCGGTGGAAGTGAGGCTGACGAAGTGAGGAGATTTAAAGGCACTTCGCAACGGTGTCATTGTTGGCTGATATTTGTGCCTGATTGGGTGCTGATGATATCCTTCGCCTCGGGTATGTCGCAATGTTAGCTGGTGAGGACTGGGCGACATTTCCAGAGCTGATGGTAGGCAGCTGAGCTTGTGAAGCGTACGAGGACGTTTTCATGCTGAGGCGATAGCAGAGAGTACAGGGCGGAGTGTAATATGGAGTTTTTGGTGTCCGGTGCGCTAATAGTCGAAGAAGGTGGAAGGATGTCAAAGTCTCTGTCGTCCACGGTGGGGAAGAGCTGGACAGGAAGAGGGCCGACGACTTTGTGCCGGGACACCATACAGAGTCTGCGAAAAGCGGCAGGGAAGTTGAGGAGAGTGAGATGCACAGGATGGGTAACGAGGGCGCTGCTTTTAAATGCAGTGGCGGATTTATTCGTATAGATCTGTATGCGACCTACAAACGAATGAGTCCGCGACGTCCCAGATGACACCCTCGAGCTCGCTACACATGACATCTTCCTTGAGGTCATGAAAAACTCGTCGGTTGACGTCAGTCTGCAAGGGATTCGCGAAGAAATACGTGTCGCTCTGCGGGGGGTCACCACAAGGGCAGAAGTAGAGAGACTCTGTGATAGCTTGCGCTACTTGCTTTCGCAGGATCTCGACAGGGTCCCAGAAGTAGGCAGTTCCGAAGGACGTATCGCTGTCGTCCAAGACAAGAGTTGCAGAGAAGCCCTAATGGTGAAGCTCCATCTCGACAAAAGCGAGTGTGAGGGAGCGAAATCCTTGTGAGGAGCGAATGCGGTCCTCGAAGCGCGCGAGAGAGAAGTCCGGATCCCTCAAGAGAGAGAAGATGTCTCGTCAACCGTGTGTCGGCGAGCAGTCCTCCCACTTCGGCAAGAGAAACTGCGATAGATTTTGTGGGGCGGACAGTCATACTTGTGGGCGGTTCTGCTTCAGGTTGACAAAGGAGTGGGAGCAAGGGAAGCAGAGGCGCCGGAACCTCATCAAAAAAGATGTTTTCATCGTAGTGGACAGGAGGTTCTGGGGCGGGTGAACGTTGCGGAGAAGTAGGAACGAGCTCGGGCGATTGGTCTGTTCGGAAGTAACACTCTTGCTCGTGTTTGGGAACGGTGGTCGCGTCGAAAGACGAGTAGACGGAGTGCCGATAATTCCAGCGCGTATTTAGGGCCGGCAAAGATGGCTGGAAGGAGAAGGGCTGGCGGGAGGAGTGGAAGAACAGAGAGGTAGAACGTTTTCCACGGGTGGAGCTGTCTTCTTGTTTTTAGTAGGTACAAGACGATCGGTCCGCTCGCGAGCACTCCCGCGTTCATGAAATCTATTACAGGTCTCGTGCGCGCCGGAATGGTCAATGTCGAAAACGGGGCCCGCCATAAGATACACACGCACGCTATTGGTTGTGTCGACGAGAGAGGATGATGCATTCGCTGGCGACTACGACAACGAGAGGTGGGAATCGAAAAGCATTGGTACTGTATTTTCTCTGATTGAAAGATTTTGAAATTTTCGTACGGTCTAGGGTGTTTTCAAGGCACGGAGGCGAAACCGTGGGACGCAAGAATATGCTACAGGCTTTATTTCAACCGCAGCGACGACGTACGGCACCTCGCCATGTCTGCAAAGGTACCCTGCCGTCAGCAGAGAAAGTATTGAGGGACGGTTTTTCGTTGTGAAGGGACGTCGTGCACAGGTAGGTAGAGCTAGTTTGAAACGGTATTCGCACGGGCGCAAAGGGTCTGGGCCCGGTGGGAGGCGTCGTTGAAGAGTGGCGAGATATGTGGTGTGCGATGCGATGGGGGGAGTGCGGTTTGTTGCAGGTGGAGAGGGTCAGGCAGTGCGGGTGATGGCGGGGTCTGGTGTGCAAACTGGAAGTGGTGGTGGGCGGTATATGAGGCGTCGTTGAGGAGTGCCAAGACGTGTGATGTGCGACGGGATGCGGGGAGTGCCGTTTGCTGCAGGTGGAGAGGGTGAGGCAGTACTGGTGGCGGATTGTGGTGTACAAACTGGAAGGGATGGTGGGAGGGATGGAAGGCGTCGTTGCAGAGTGGCGACAGGTGTGGTGTGCGATGCAATGTAGAGCATGTGGGTCATTGGAGGTGGAGAGGGCGAGGGAGTAGGGATAATGGTGCGGTATGATGGTGAAAACGTACGACCGTCCAAATACACTCGAAGGACTATTCATGTAGCAGTACGGAATTGTAGTAGATCGAGGCCGGACGTTCATCGCCGGCAGGGAACGTGCGGTGTAGATCCAGAAAGTGCGATGCGCATCTGCACTTTTGTCAGTTCCGAATGCAGAAATCTTGCATTCGGAACTGTGAAGAGTGCAGTTGCAGTGGAGTAAACCTATGGACTTCGACACGTCGCAGTGCGCTGCGCAGGATAGGCCTCGAACTGCTCTCAGTGGACGTCCGCATCCATTTCCGGAAACACAGACGCTGGTAGCTTGGACAGACCGTTCCGAGAATGTAGTCACCCCTTGTAGGGAGTAGGTAGGGAACCGCTCCTGTGGTGGGTGGGTGGTAGAGGTATACCAGGTACAAGCTGTCGTAGTGTCAATATTGTGGGACACGTTATTTCCATCGTACAGAAAACGAGCGGGGCGGTCCTCCTAGGTCTCCAGTTGAAGACGAGTATGGTGGCACCAGATAAGAAGAGAAGGACATCGGAAATGTCATGGTCCAGCCGCAGCATGGTAAAGCATATGGTATGCGATGATTATTGTGTCCATCGCCAAGAAATGTTGAAAGTTTCTTCGGAGAGACATGTCCTACATGGCTTCGGAAGTTACCAGGTTGAGATGTACTGAGCCTCAGCGTAGGCATCCATCATGCAAATCGTGCAGAGAGAAGGTTGGGAGACATTTCACCGTCTGGATTATGCTCAAGGCCGAGGCGGCCCGCACAAACGAACTCGCGGCGTGCTATTCTCGACTTACCTGCCTTCGGAAGAAGTATACGATCTCACCGTACTATACGGCATTTTGTACCGCAGAAATGAGCAAGAAATTCTGTAAGCTCAGCGAACAAATCTGGAGAATTAGGCCGGCTGTGAAGATGAGGGGCAGATCTGTTTTGCGAGGAATACGCAAATGCTTGCATCGATGGGCCCGCTGCCGTTTTGATAATCGTCGTGAAAGTGGTTTCACAGACCCAACCTTACCTATAGGTAGGGAAGGTGTGATTTTTCGACCACATCCAGAGCATGCTCGATAGCGCGGCTGATTGATGTCTCCGAAATAGGGACTCACGCAAAGGACTGGATAAAGTTTGCACCAGCCCGTCGAGTGTATTGGAGGTTCCGGCCGCGCCCTACAATGACTAGCTGCGCGAGTTCGGTCGCGTAGGAGGCAGGTGCCTGTCAAATCAAAGACGAACCGCTGAACAGCCCGGTCCCTGCTTGTATCTTGGAAGCCTCCTATATTGGGTGTAGTTTTCTGGCCTATAATAATGGTACAGAAAAGGCAGCGTGTCTGTCTTCAGATGGAGTCCAAAGTGGACCATTCATGCATCAGAGCCTGCCTAGATCTTTCATGCGTAGAAGTGGTTGGATAGGCAGTGTCGATCAGTGGCGAGAGGGGAGATAGCGGAAGTTGGCCGCCGCACCCGAGCTGTTATAATGGCAAGAGGGGCCCTGCATCATCTAAGTCAAGTCAAATGAGGAGTCCGATGCCGCCGTTGCTGCAACTCCGGGCAGGCGACGGGATGTGAGGTGCTACTCGAACTCGAATATGGAAACCATCGCAGATTTGCGCCCCGCAGCTTCGCGTCAGCAGCATGGATTGTTATTATTCATTCCATGTCCTGAATGCATGTATGAGCAGTGCATGTTGCTGCTTTACGACCTCACCCAGACCAACTAACGAGATTCCGGTCCACCCACGCGGTGTATATCAGTTTTCGGCCGGAAAAGCAGAGCATCGCGAAATTAAAGTGCCGACGGTTCGTGGGGCCAAAGGTGCTACTCGTGTCAAATTGCTCGGGACGAATGTCTTCATAATCTTTCGAGTCGATTTAGGCTGAGGCCAGAATCGCTGGTGGAGGGATAAGGCCCGCCTAGAACACAAACTCTCTCGACCTCGGGGACGGGGAGAGATGGTCTGGATGTGTGCGTAACATGTGCGTACCGACTGAGGTTTGAATTGCTTGGGTCGGGCGAGACTCAGCAGCACAGCCGTACCATAGTTTCTGGGCCATACAAGAATTTCCGAGCATATGTTGGCAGCTTCTCCGCGAAGAGAATGGAGTGTTAGTTTGATGTATAGGCTTTCCCGGTTCTTGACATGCGACCTATCGAGGAGCCCCAACCGAATGAGCCCGAAGGGGGCCATTCTGGTCGCTATCGTGTCAAGGTATGACCCTTGCCGAATTTTTAGACTCATAGTCGACTTTTTGCACGGAATCGTACCCGAATGTGAAGTGGACATCAGGACAAGAGTTTCAACCAGATACGAGATTCAATTCCTGCTACGAAGATCAGGTCCATAAGAAGGAGATGGCAACGGATCGTTGCGTCAGCGTGGAGAGGAATAAAGTACCAGGCCGTACTTGTTTCGAGACCAGACCGGCGCCGTTGGTGCTAAGGATCAGCAAATTATTTGCAAAGAATTATGTGGGACTGCGGAGTGTATAGCTGAGACGAGACGGAGGTGCTGAAAATGTTGGAGGAGAGTTTGCGACGAATGTATGGATGGCTTATTGTCGTACGAGAGTGACGGCTGAAGATGTATTTTGCCTCTGTTTGATCGCCATAGTGGCGTACAAAGACCGGATAATATTTTAAAGCATAATCACAGACGCTGGAGAATCTCAAGCCTGCAACAGCCTTTCCGTAGAGAGATGACAGCGAAATATACAGCGAGAGGTATAGTCCGGAGTTTTTGGTCTGCGAGGTGCATGGTGTCGAAGAAAGCAGAATAAGTTCAGAACTCCTGTCATCCGCAGTAGAGAAAAGCTGTAGAGAAAGATTACAGTGACGGTGCGCCTGGAAAGTGTGCTTCGTGGAGGAAAAAGGACCGCAATGGTGACGTGATTGAAGTGTAGGGGGCTCGCAACGACTGAACTGTTTTACAGTTAGTTGGCGGCCTTGTTCGTATAGATCTGTAAGAAACCTACAAAGCATTGGATCCCCGCCGTCTTGACCTCCCGGATGGTGCCGTAGAGCTCGTCGCACCCGAAGTCATCTGTGCCATCTTGAAACAGTTCGCAAGGGATGCCAGTCTGCAGGAGATGCGTGAAAAGGGGAGCCTCAATCTGTGAGGAGCTACGGCTGAGCTGGTACTAGCAGGGTGCTTTGCTAGCTCTGAACATTATCCCCGCAGCGTTTTCACATGTTTTTGAACGTACGCAGCATGCACGGACGTGTGAACATGGCTCTACGCCGAAGTTGCGGAGAGGCCCAAGTTGTGATGCTCCTTCTTGGCGACAGCCAGTCTGAGCGACTATCATACTTCTAACGGCCTAATTTGGTCTTGGAGCCGTGTCGAAGAGAACAGAGGGTCTCTCAGAATCACTTTGTTTTCATCGCTCGTATATAAGCCGTAATTTCTTGCCGTTTCAGCAAAAGAACAACTATAAGCTGGGTATGCATGTCGATCTCACTCAGCTTCGCCTGGCCAGCCGGCTAGAACTAAACTTCAAGTGCAGGAGTCAGGGTCACGGGAGCCTGACAGGAAAGCACGTCGTCATTGTGCGGAGTGAGGGGCTCTCAGTTGAAAGACTGCTGCAGGGAGGTTGACACGAGCTCGAGCGGTTGTCCGGGCGATGGATGACGCCGTTATAAGTGTCTCGACATGTCGTACGTATTAGGAGACGTGGAGTGACATACTCGTTGCTGACAGCAAATGCTGTAGACGGTCACGAGGGCCTATGACGAGATGGACTGGCAAGACAGGAGGGAGAACGGAGAGGTACGAAGTTTTCGAGTGGCAGACCTGTCGTCTTATCCTTTCGGAACGAAGAACAACAGAATGGTCGGTTCACATCCCCGACGACATGACTGATACAGCGGCAGTCTCTTCGACAAGCATGTGCTCATCTGGAAAGAAGATTTTCCCGCCAGGTACATACCTACGTTATCAGTTGCCAGCAGAATGAACCTCGACAAACTCGCTCACTGCTACTACTGAGAAAGAGACGAGTAGATATGCAGTGATCATTGCGCCCAGTGAATACGGCAAAAGAGTTTTTACGGACTGCACGAGTTATCTGATTGGGCACCAGAAGCGTGGGATGTCAAAGTTGGCCGTGAGGCGTATCCGAACGTGAGCAATTCGAAATACTGACCCGCAGGAGCGGACTAGACGTCCTCACAGTAGTAACAAAAAGAACGCCACGTTGTTTGTTTTGCTCGCAATATGACAGCGTGCATAGGTGAGCAGGCTCACATGAGTCCCTCACGATAGTTGTATGCATATTGCGTTGGGCCGACGTCCTTAACAGATAATACGCAACATTCTCTGTGTGCGGGAGCAGTGGCAGCAAATGAGGGGCCGGATGCGATGCGGAAAGTGTGTCATCGCAGGTGGCGAATGGGGCGAGAATTTTGAGACAGTAACGCGGTCTCAATGTACACCGTCCGAGTACCTTCACGAAACGTTTTGAGCACCACGGGGCACCACCACGTTATGGGGGTTCGGGTGCACACGCCGTAGTAGGACTTCTTAGAGCAGCAACCGATGTGGGGCTGAAGGTAACGGTGGGGTTAGGCAACTGACTTATTCTCATTCGGGAAGTGGTACGCGGGAAATACTGCCACATTTGCCGCCCGAGGATCGGCAAAAGGTAGACCTAACTTTTGGTGTAGGCTGTTCGATGCAGAGTACCGCTGTGATCGGAAAAACAGGAAGTGCACCTAAAGTATAGTACCACTCGACCTTACCTTCTTCATTTCGCTGCACGTCGCGCAGTGTAAGTTCACTGTGCAATTCCGCAGACAACCGTGTCCTCGATAGCATCACTGCACCAAACGTTCGGGTAGTCGCAGTACGGTTCATATTACTACCGGATCTGGATGTCCACTCGGACGATTTCTACTTCCAATAGTACTGGACCTAGGTACGCATAAGAGGGAAGTCCAAGTTTACTCGTACTAGACCCGGATGTCGCATTGGTGTAAGTCCAGGCCTAGTACGACTAGACTTGCAGGTACACTATGTCTCGTAGTTACGGGTCACTACTATACCTTGTACTCTACCTGGTCGACGTCCCAGTCTGTTTTGGGAGATGCATACGCGATACAAGGTTCTCAAAAGTCGTACAATATGTACAAAAGCAAACGCCTTTCATATTGCATCCCACGCTACACTGGATGTCACCAAAGATATTATCGCGGAATTCGAAGAGGATCATAATAAATGTCTACTTGGGTGTCTCTGCGAAGGTGAGATTCTTCGCATCAAGACTTCGTGATAAGCTGTCAAACGCTGAGACCAGCTACGCCTTTTGTAATACCCGGCTTGACTTTCGGACGAAAAGATATCGTTGCTTCCTTTCTGGGCACCATAGTACTGCTCTCGACAACCCAAGCTCTTTCCCGTTGAACTTTCTCGTACATAAAGGTATATCTAAACGTACCGTATCGTGATAAGCTACAATTATACGCTTGTGTTCTTGAATAGGCGATCAATCACTTTCAGGTTTATGCTACGGATGCGGCCGACTTTTCATTCCCCATGTCAGGCACATTCTGAAGCATTCTACCATGTTGGCGAATGCTGTCTTCGTCAAGAACTCACCTATCACCACAACGATCTAAACAAGCCTTTATGTTTACTTGAGTTCTCGTCCAGCTCCGTAGCTGGCAGGACTTAAGTACATCGCGGTTTGGAGTTGATCTGGAACGGTCTCCGAGGACTCCATGGGACACCCCAACAGGCTTCTGAAGCGCGCCGAAGGATGGTCCTGGGGTAAGAGCAACACGGGAGTTATGAATAGCTAATGCAGGGCTCGTCTAGTTCGTCGCGAAGTACCAGCAAAATGGCTCACTCCTCTTGCTTATAGAAGTTTTTCTCTTTCAATGCTCATGACTGGCTACAGGTCAAATGAAATCTTTTCGCGAATGCGTTATGTTTATTCGGGCCCCAACTTAAGCTCGTTGCTGGTACAAGTGGGCGTTTCACGATCAGCGAGGGGACCGCCACGAACACTTTGATGCTCGATCTTCAGCACCATCTCTGTAATCGTTTAGCCCCACGTGCCCTCCACACACCCCTACTTCCTCACTCTCACGTAAGATTTCGCAGGCAGTTCTGACAGCTTCTTGTACGAGCTAACCTGTAGCGCGGGGAAGTTGTAAACTTGGATCCATCCTCAACTACGTATAAAGGGGAGCTGGTTTGCGCTGGCCTGCTAAACTGAAACTAACTCCAAACTCAGAGCTTTAGAGGCAGCCATACACAATCTCAGTCGAGAAGAACATGGCTTTCACTATGCCATGTACCAACTGTGCTATAAATTCGCAACGAATCGATCGTTCGCACTGGATTGGACGAGGTCGTCGACGAAAATGGTTCCGGGTGGTTTAGCAATGCACACTTCCGGCGAGGTGCATATGGCTTTTGAGCACGCGGAGAAGTGACAACGCAAGTTGGGCTGGTGCACAAGAAAACTTAGATTGGCTGCTAATGTTCGAATAGTACATATTTCTACGTCCCTGTGAGTTCCGTCGAAGCATGACAACTTTCAAGGGGCCCTGGTTTATGAGCTCGGAAACCTTCATACCAGAACGTAGTTGCACCTATCTACGTGAGTCGATCGTGCACCCAGATGTGCAGCATACAGGATATTCTTCGTAAGAACTGATCCTAGTCCTTTTCCGAAAGAAGCGAATGTTGTTGGTTGTTCGTAGACCTTGTACTCGTCAAGGAAAGTCATCTGTCATTACTATTTGCTTCTTTTCTCAAACAGACTATCAACCTCTTCCTATGCTAGGCGTGACGCTCACTTTATCCAGCTTCAGCCCTGTGCCGGGCGTGTATCAGCCGCTTAACACGCTAACTACATTTCCGAAGGGAACACGTGCCCAACGAGGATAGAAGTCGAAACTGAGCCACAAAACCGACGATATCTCGAGCAGATATGGCTAGAAATATCTTTCCGTAGGGATATTAGTAGCTGCAAGCGTCGCCAACTGATCACGACTTACACCCTGGCTCGACGTATATGTGTCATAATTGGGCCTGGATTTTAACACGTATGGCCTTGATGTGACAATCTGTCGATCATCATTAATCTGCCTGATACAATGATGTGTGCTCCGCAAGAGACGCTGCTGTCCACTCTAGCCCCATAGTCCTTGGCACCGAGCTCTGTATTGATCAGAAGCGCACGAAGGTTTCAGATCCTTCTTAACGGCTCATTAACATTTTGAGTGCCACCGGAAGCTCTGAAGTTTTCCATAACTGTTCGAATTAAACTAGCTGTCAAGCTACAGAATTACACCTGTTTCGAGAACATTTCAATGCTAACAGGCACGAAGCCTTATTTACAAGTTAGTAGCCAAATGGCTTTAGTTGAGGTAACTCTTATGTAGTTTCCGCGAGTTTTCTGGCGATTCGGACGGAGCACATCTTGTTCAGAAGAGCTGCCACTGATTACAGGATATGCGTAGGTACAGAACAAAGCATTTGAGTGCTGCGTGATTCCCTGAACAGATCTGCCGCGTATGCAGATTTCCATCGAACTAGTCCCGACTGTTTCCACAAGTACAGTAGGGTGTCCCGGTAGAGTGTCGTACGACCGCATCACAGAAACGAAGAGGGAGCGAAGTTCTTGAACTTTGGAAGCACCTTGGTACTGTGTCCGTTGTGAGCCTCGCAGCGATACTCGACCGGACGCCCACTCACAGTTCATGAAAGCACGTCTTTCCTAGCTAGCAGCATGGAGCAATATCTACCCCATAGCGTACGCGCCTGTGTAGCTAGTAAACGTACAGAGTGGCGACAGTTTATCAAGGCACAGTGCAGAGATACATTTATCCATTTGGGCTCCGTAAGAATGCACGACTAACTACTCTGCAACTGGGCGGTACTTCCAACCGATATTTGGTCGGACAGACCCGAATCTTGATATGCAGTCCTCTGAAATAGACCACACACCATTTGCGCTGCACGGTTGCCGCCCATAAATACGCTCCTTAGCTGAGCGTTGGGAACGCAAATCGAGAGAGACCCGGACGATCTAGTGTGCCCACAATCTTCGTGAAGGATGGGGACTCCAGCACCAGCAAGGAACCCAAGAAAGGGAAGCATGGAGCGAACTGTGTAGAAGTAGATTTGTGAATGCCAACACGATGAAACTCGACGGATGTAACCGCTGCCACAGTGATGGCACTTATCAAAATTTAAACTACCCCCACACAGTGAGGGTCTGCCGGTATGGCAAATGCGTCATTGTGCGATAGAGAGGCCTCAGAATCATGCTAAGGACAGCATCAAGTATTTTTTGAGAAGCCGGCTGATCATAAGTATGCCTGGAAAGCGCACACGCCCAGGTACCGGGTAGGTGTAGACTTTGGGGCCTCTACAGAATAGCTGCAGGAGAGTTTCTGCTTAGTCCTCAGGTGGCCAACTGAACTACCATACAATTTGAATTGTACTTATGCTCGAATAGGATGTTACGTGTAGTTCGCGATAGCTTACACTACTCATCGGTACGCGCGAAGTAACGCGATGTCGTGTGCACGTTCTACCAAAAACCAAGTACGTGTTTCCTACTTACAAAACCCGTCATCGGGAGGGAGGTCGCTTGACGGCACGGCCTTCCGGAGGAGCCGAAGTGCCTGTGCTTTTATAAGCGCGCGCAGAGCAAGTACAAAAAATGTGGCTAAAGGAGCACTGCGAAGAAGCAAGCGTTGGGCGACTAACGATAAGGGCCAAATCTCTCTCTCCCGAGCCGCCGAAAGTCGCAACACACAGTGGTAGAGCGTTGGAAGCCTTCCAGATGTGAACGACGCTCGCAGTCACCTAGATGGTTGCATTAGATGCTAGTCATTTTCGGGCGTACGCGACTACTACCGACAAAAATCCTTTATGCGATACTTGCAATTCTTCCCACATCCTGTTCCAGGGTTTGTTAAGTGTAGCTCTCACAAAACAGGTACAGTACTGTTGTATGCCCTCCCGCTCTCAAATGAACACACGGTTCTACTTTTCCGGGAGGGACACCTATTTGTCACCCAAGCCCCTGCATATAGCTAGAACAAGTCGCGTGGTGTCCAGAAAGCTTTGCGATGTCAATCACGATCTGACTAACCGGTAGGTTGCAGCTTCATATCGGGCTCTACATCAAGTCTCCAATCCATGGGGCAGATACGTGTCGGCCGTGAGAAAGCCCACTGAAGTTCGAAAACTGTGAGTGTACCGGAGGTGATGAACCCAGAGCTGATTGAATTGGCTGAGATGAGACCATCCTGACTTTACTGTCTAACCAAAAGTTGGGGCAATTAACACGTCCTGACAATAGCAGAGATCTACATTTCAGCGTGACTAGTACAACTTGTAAAGTTTGAGCGCTGTCTAGAAGGCATTGAGTTGAATACCGAAAGTGGGACTCAATACCCCTGGCTACACTACGTACTATAAACTGTGAATGGAACGCTGTTCGTAAGTTCCGGTATCTGGAAACCATTAAATCTTGGAGATGTAACGCTATCTCTAAAGTGACACTGGACCATGCAAATCATCCACAAATGACACTATTAATTCTCAGTATCCACGGCTCGCGGCAAACTGACATCGCATGTGCCCTCAACGACACCCTCCAGAATATGGTTCTGGTCAAGAACGTTCGAGAAGCTCCTTACTCGAAATACAGGACCCGGCTTCTTTCCGGCTATCCTCGTAAGTTTATTTTTGTTTTCGACAGCCGCACCGGCAACACAGACTGTAGGAAAATACCCTAGTGCAGCTCAGGGCGTTATACACAAGCTACTGTTCGGAATCCGATTCCTCGGGTTGGGTAGGCTCCAGAACTCGGCTCACGGAAGACTAGCTGTCTATCTGCGACCAAGTTGCCATCGGAGCTGTGATGAGCGTGAGTAGGGCACCTTCACCTGTAATGGTACAGAGGGAGTGGAGGATTTTTCTCCGGTGATGCAGGGCAATTGTCGGCCGCGTACTGTGACATTTCTCGATGGGACCAAGAACAATCCGAGCGGATGACAGAATCGCTCTCGGCCGTGCTCTGTAAGGCACGGATATGCGCAATCGCTCTCAGGCTTTTGGCACAGTCGCGTGTGACAAGTGATACTCCGAATTCTGAAAGTTCGCAACTATTGAGCAAGTCGGCAGCTGATCGGAGAGCAAATACGGTCGTTCGTTGGTCCGACTGGAAGAAAGTGAAGCCTTGGTCTGAAGGTGAGCGTGTGCTTAAGCCATAGCTGTACGGCCCGTACTGTTGGCACGCGCTCCGTTGCAAAGTGAAGACAGTAACCTTCGAGCTTAGGGCCGTTAATCGCAAGTGCGAAGGGGCCGAAAGGGGAGAGATCTCCGGCTTTGGGGACTTAAATTCCGACAGTAGACGGTGTTCCCGTGTTCACGCCACAGGCAACGTGGGTTGACGCCTGTCCGCGTGTCACAAAAAAAAGAGGCGAATGGTCTCCGAATAAGGGTCAGCTACGCCCTGCGAGTGGGACAATCGCGTCCGTGCCCGCGAGCTGAATGGCTTTCGACCCGATCGCACGCAGTCAATTGCGGGTGAGCGAGGGCAGCTAGGTCGAAGAATAAATAAATCTCTTCACACCGAGTAAGAAAAAGGTAGCATATTGCTGGCTGAATATTTAGTATGTGGACTTTTTTTCTCAACTAGTATGCATACAAAGTCTACCTCTGGTGCCCATATTTCGCGCCAGCTCTAAATATTCACAAGGACAGGCCAATACCGAGGACCAGAATCACATCTGGATCAAGTTCGAATATTTCAAAATAGTTAAAATAATCAAAATAATCAAAATAGGTAGTAATAAACGAAAGTAGTTACAGAGTTGATTTATTGCATTGCGACTGGCCGACGCGCCGCGGACGGTCAGTGCTGTTCTGTAGTCGGGCCCGTCAGCTTACTCAAACTTGAGCGAAGCTCATATGAAGATGGGTGTTGTCAAAACTCCAGTGCGCCACACACACTTCTACATTGAGTATGCCACTAAATAGATCGGCGCGCGCAATAACGTCCGATCCGACGATTCCTAGTCCGCCCCCAAGTACGACCATCGTAAATGGCTGCCCCTAACCTTTCAAACTGCTCCTCGAAACAGAAGTTAATTGCAGCAATTGACACTCGCGATAAGCGCGCACACAACTCATACGCGTGCAAATAGTTTACATTTGGTATTCTGTTGTGTTATCTGTTTCCAAATAGCCATCGAGAGTTTAGTAGCACTTGCTCTAGAAGCTTCCTGGGAAACCGAGAAGTAAATGGGAGCTGTGATTGGTGCGCTGGCAGATAAATCTCGAAAATTCAAAAAATGTATGCAAGCCGCGATTGGTGCGCCAGCAATTCTAAGAAATTACAGTTCGGCAGTTAATGTCCAGATGGGCCGATATTACACCAAAATCGCTGCGCGGGGAAAGTCTTAGGCAGGTTTTGCTCTTAGTGCATTTGCTGTATAAGTGGGTGTTATTAGTCCTTTTTAGAACTTCCAGCCATCGAATAAATATTATCGACCAACACTTTGAATTATAATTCAATCTTTCTTTTAGACCTCCCCCAGAATAGTCATTCGCTTCATTAATCCTACCAGTCAAGAAAGTTCCTCCGCCCTCCGCCTGTCTATCAGCAATAAGACGAATAGAAAGGTTGACAGCACCAGTCAAGGAGCTGATACCCTTGGTCACCGTAGAGTCCTGAACAACCCCGAGCCTTATAGATCTTTCAGCTGCAATGATAGCTGGGACATCGAGAGCAAACGTTTTCATAGCCAGAAATTCGGCCGGGCCGAGTGAGCTACTACGATCTATGGCAAAGCACACATTTTCCATACATCTTTCAGTCACTGTGAGTCAACTTTTGAGTTATCCATGGGAGGCAGTAGGTTGTTTAGCCAATCCACCCAGTTCATCGACCGTAACAGCATATCCCGAGGCCAAAGACTGTGATAACAAAAATTCAAGAAATGTTCATCATGGTATGTTGTGGGTAGGTGTAACAGCTGTTATAGTTCAAACTATGGGGACGGGAGGACTGATATTAATGATGGTCAGGAGTTGCAATCGGCATGAAGCATTTCACCCATACATAGGCAGGTTGATATCATAGCCGATGACCCGCGACCTAGTTACTACCCTCTTCGTGTGCGAATAGTTCCCCAAATCCCACACAGTTTTCTCCTGTCAGTTGCTTTGTTCAACAAGTGGGAGATCCCGGTCCTTTGTTTCCATTGTAAGAGTCAATCTAAAGAGAGCATGTAGTGCATGCAGGATACAAACCATCATTTGACATGAAGCTGAAACCTCACCTGAATAATTTTTGACAAGAGACAATACACTGCAAGGGTACGAGAGAAGCCAACTTCTCTGGAAGATGATAGTTTTGGTCTGTCGTTTTCTGCGAAAGGTTTATTAGATGGAATGTGCTTAAACTGTCAATCTTATCCACCTTTTTTCACCCTTCGCATACCTCGTCATCAACTTGGTACAGAGTTGAGCAGTGAAAACAAATTGTCGAAAATGCCATTCTGTTTTGTTTTGGCCAG
>JAUKWC010035911.1:0-15568 GCA_032356245.1 Endocladia muricata
CGGCGGAGCCATCGATGTAGAGCTGCGCCACAGGCAGGACTGGACAGACAGAGGCTCGGTGAGAAGAACGAGTCCGAAAACTATGTCGCAGCTGTCGAGAACTGAGGAGTACAAATGCCAACTGGGAGCTACCACTGGTAGTGGGGCCTTTGTAAAGTCATGCACTCGTGGAGAGTGCCTTTCGACGTATGAAGTATATTAAGCATCAACGGCAGGACTGGAATCAGAGGGTGAGCGCCTTCAAATTGGCATTCCAGAAAGTATCGAAGCCTCAGACTCCCGGGGTGTCACTGGTGACAGGGGCTGAGATCTGCACATGGCAAACTAAATGCGGAGAGGGATGTTATTTTTCAGATTCAATTTCGCGCATCCATCTACTCATGTGTTTTTACATGTGTAGATCTGAGTCCCTCTCAGTAGTGACACCCCCCTAGTTTGAATTTGCATTACTTCTCAAACCCCTTTTTTCTGCTATAGCGGCCCCAAAATCGCACACTCTTCTAGGCGCCCTTCGTTGCGGCTGAGCCCAAGTCTTTCTCAGCTGCTATAGTGCAGACTTCTCGCCGTGACCTCGCTCTCAATCCATCATGCAGTGTTTAAGTTTGTGTATCTGCACGCTATTGTAGAAGATCCTATGACGTACTTAGAACCTAAATTTATCCCCGTAGTTTTTGAACAGCTCGTCGCCATTCAGAATCTCACGCGTCGCACAGCCCTTAACGGTGCTCAGTGACCGTAGGGCTCGCTGCGATAGTTGCACTCGATCCTCGTAAAACTCCACGTTTGTGTCTCGCGCTCTAAAGGTACTTCTATTGCGCTCCTCCATATCTGCAGGCAGGTACTGGGCGTCATTCACAAACCTGGCCACAAAACATGGTGCTGGTACAATATACACCTTATTCCTGGGACCTTCCCGGTACTGCACCCGCCTTTCCACGAGAAGAGCTACCCAGCTGAACCGTTCTTTTTTACCCCCAAAATTCCACCTCCGTAGACCTTCGCCTTCTCCGGGGTGCGCTGACGTAAGTCTTCGTACACGACCGTCCCATGGTCTCTCTTTTCGCGACGACCCGGTCCGCAGACACTCCGAGTCGTTCACCTTCGTACTTCACCGTCGACGGACGCACCGCCACAAACTTCGCCATCGCTTCCACCGCCCGTAATGCTGGGAGGTTTTGCGTGTCCAGCAGGGCGTGGTACTTTGCCGGCCAGTTGTCCGTTCACGCTCGTGAATAGCGCATAGAAATCATGGGCTCCCCGGCGTCGTTCGCAATTGAACGGACTGTGTAGTCCGGTAGACATTGATACCGGGGACACCCGGCACGAGCATCGACAGGGCTATTCACCCTCCTGGCAGACGCATTCCGTTTCACGCCGTCCAAGTGCCTTGTTGCAAGCTCCACAGCCCGCGGAGAGCCACCAATATCGCAGGCGGTGCGTACAACGCGTTCGCAAAACGCCTTGACCAAGCTTGGTAGAGCTTGTCAGACGCAGTAATCATTTTTGTCGCACCCCACGAGACGGCGATGTCTCGGGAGCCCTAGGCATGCTTTCGAAGTCGCGCAAGTACCACTGAAGAAGTCCACCACAAGGGTCCCCGGTGTCGAATACTGCAACACCAGCTCGCTCATGTGCTTGATGCTCTTCTAGTCAGGTCGAAGCATCTTTATGCGACTCCCTTCGTCAGCTCTTCGCAGCACCTGTCTGGGATCCAACCGCAGAATTCTATTTGTACAGTTCGTCTAGGTTGCGTCTGAAGACTATACATACCCGTCATTTTGGTAGCATAACCACGCGAAATGCTTTCCAAGCGGCACATTCCTCCGCCAAAAGTGAACAGCCTATTGCGTGACTGAGAAGTGACCACATCCTTTTATACCCGGGTTTCGCGTGTAGTGTCCTCGAGCTCGGACTCGGCCCATCGGCTGGTATTCCATGTTAAACACGAAGTCGTTCTGCCGCCTCCCCCTCGATGCATTGGCCCTGTCAGTCCCCTCATCGTACACCTCTCCGCTGTAACGGATGAGGCGCGAAAGACACGTGCCGAACTAGAGACCACCACAGAAAGAGATCCTGTGGCCGGTTTTAGCAAGCAATGCGTCGGATATTGTGTCGGAGACATCCATGTCCTTGTGGGGGAAGAATTCATGGGCAGAGTCGTCAGCACTCTGCGTGATTGTGGTTTTGAACGGAGGGCCCGTTAACAGCGGCTGAAACTCACCCTCCACGCACTCACTCTAGTCGTCAGCGTGATGATTGAGAAGGCCGCGGAAAGTGCGACTGTGGACACGGCAGTCCGACATCATCATGTCGAGCAACTGCGCGAGAAGGTGCATCGATGGATTCTCCTCGCAGAGCGACTCTTCTGACACCTTCTGCGGCGGTGGAGACGGGCTAATGCGATGGGCTAGCTCTGGTGCTCCACGAAGGGGGTCGTTTGGCTCTGGCACTACTGGGTTGACAGTGGACCCGAAAGCCTCACTAGATTGCCGTGTACAACTGTGTGCCACCACATCCCCCACTTCGTTGTGGCTACCCTTCAGTCCCAACTCCATCTCCTCTTTCAGGCGGGAAGAAAAAGAACCAGGAGTCTGCGCGAATAGTCCCACACTGGGCGTTGTGCTCGACAGTGTCACCCACCAACGACGAAGCGGTCTTGTGTTTTCCGACTCGGCATCCGACAGCTCCGAGTCCACCTCAATAACCTCTGAGCAGGCTCCATCATCTTCGGGCGCTTCACGTCGAAGCCCCCAGGCCTCCCGGTTACCTCCGCTCAAGGCGGCAAAGACCCTTGGGAAGTGGTCATCGCGCGACTCAAAGCGGTCCAGATACGGCCAGTTGTTGCGGTGCTCGACATCGTACGAAGTTTCGTTCGTAACGACGGCTTGCAAGCTCGACAAGAACAGGCTGGTGATCGCCTGCTTTGCCGCACCCTTCTCACGAGTTCGGCCCCACGCTACGGTACTGCTCGTACTTTCCTCCGTACTTGCGACCACATCCCCGTGCAGCGTGGTCTCCAGCGTGATGGGGGCAAAGCCATCAGCGCTTGACTTGAAAACCACAAAGCGCTGAACGCTGGACAAAACAGAAGGTAGGGTCCGACTGACGCCTCACACTCCGAACCTCCCAATGCCCTCGCCAGCTTCTTCCACTCCCTATTTCGCAGCGGCACACCAAATGCGAGACAAATTCCAGTTTGCTTTATTTTTTTCAAAGCGAATCCAGTTTTGCTGCCGCGCCTCGAGTTGTATACATTGATTGCGTGCAAGAACAGCAGTACCTCGAAGATTGTCGTGCGGCCAACGGAAACTGTTCCCCGCAGAACTACTTCCCGAACCTTGCTGACATTACAGGGAATGAACTTGGTGCCAACAGTGAGGGACACCCCGTAGTTGTCCTGCCTCAGGGCGACACCCGCGACCTCCCCAGTCCTCTTTTCATTTCGGGTCAGTGACACGATTGACAGCGCTGGGGGCACTATCTGCTTCATCTGGTCGTTGCCCAGCTCGCGAGAGACCGCGTCGTCGCTCTCGATAGAAGTGCGCAAGTTGCTGCCACTGTTGCGCTGCTCGCTCTTCACTGCTCAAATTGCGTTGAGCACCATTGAGGCCTCGTCGTCTGCTGCGATGACAAAGTTCACGAAGGCCGACATGTGGAACTTCGTGAGGTCAAACTTCGCATTCACCTCGGACGAGGAGGAAACGGCGAGGAAGGCAGGCAAGCATATGCCGGCTGTCTCGGGCCGGCGGAGTTCAGTCGGCGCCAAGGTTACAGTACGATGAGGAACGAAAGAGGGAAGGAAGCCCTGGAATGATTGGGGTGCAAGGAGGGAGGAGCAGAGCGTCGCTAGGGAAGCAAGGAAATACACGTGGTTCGAAGTACAGGGAGGGGAGACAAGGACGAAGCAAGCAAAGAAGGGACGACCACGTCGACATATCAGTATTGCAAGGGTATGACGTGTCGTGCTCTGGGAGCAGATGTGTGCAATTTGTATTGCGGGCAGGGAGGGCAGCGGCCAGGAATACGATATGCTCGCACCCGCTCACGTTTCTGTCCCGTAACAGTAGTTCCGAAGAGTGCCGCCTCTTTTACGAAACTCGGAAACATAATAAGGCCATTTGGAGTGCGGGGGGGTGTCACTGGTAATAGCGGCTAAGATCGGCACACGTGAAAACACATTAGCAGATGAATGTGCGAAATGTAATGTGAAAAACAATATCCATCCGCCCATGTATTTTCACATGTGCAGATCTGAACCCTGTCATTAGTGATACCCCACTGA
Source organism: Endocladia muricata (assembly GCA_032356245.1). Classification (NCBI taxonomy): domain Eukaryota; phylum Rhodophyta; class Florideophyceae; order Gigartinales; family Endocladiaceae; genus Endocladia; species Endocladia muricata. The sequence goes on from JAUKWC010035911.1 coordinate 4,283, forward strand.
TCTGACAAACTACATAGTTTTCAAAAGAGAATGCAGTTATTGCGGCCAGCTCAGAATTGCTTCTTTTTGGGCGCGAAAATAATTGCCGCGAACCGTGTCCGTCTAAGCTATCGTGGCCGTCGTGTCCGTACCCCTCCCGCGCTACCAATTTCTTCCCGCAGTCTTTATTTTCTCTATCGTCGCCCGTGCATCCTCCCCCGCACAAGGATCGTTTCTCGTCTTCTCCGCGTTTGCATTATAAAACCCCTCCTCCTTCATTTCTATTGTTGATCCTTTCTCGCAAGCGGCGTACGTCCGAAATGGTCGAAAAACTTCACATCACGCCCTCCACCCACGACTCGCTCACCTCGGCGACGGAGCTGCAGCGGGGGGTACAATTGGAGCTGGAATCGCAGCCAGCGGCGACAGGGAGGGAGTTCCGAGCTGACGCGGACCTGCAGCCCTCTCCATCAAAGTCTCCTCCACGCAGACGGCAGTGCCGGGATACCTCAGGCCAGGCGCCCCCTTCGTCCGACCGCTTTTTGGCATCAACCACTGCGGACGGTGAGGGCTCCGATGTGGTTGCTGTGGAGGTCGAGGAGCAACCGGTGTCGTGTCGGATTTTCTCAAAAGCCGACTACGAGTCCACCGAGGTCTGCGTCTATATTGTGCAGACCATCCAGCAGCAGCTTGTTTTCTGCGAAAGCACGGACGACATGATCGACTGCCTCGAGACCGGCATGGTTGGGCGCGGCTACAAGTACGACCTTGCCGTCAAGTCGGTCACAGTGCGACGGTGCGACAATCACTCGCTACTCCATACCGCTGACGAGACCATCAAGGACTGCACGGTGTTGCGCGAAGGTGCCAAGTGTGCCATCGTGGACGGCCTTCATCGTTGCTAAGCTGTCTCTAGCATGAAAGAGGGAAAGGACGGCACGGGATGGGCTCGCGAGCGCCTCCGCGTGGGCGTTAACCGCTGAAAGGACGCACGGGACAGGACGGATACGTAACCCGTGCCCGACGCGACGCAGCAGAACACCTCTGCCGGACTGGTTCGCATCGACAAGTCGTTCTTCCACTACTCCATGAATGCCATTCACCTCTAACAGGCTCTCGCCGTGGAGAACGACGTGGACCCAATGGCGTTGAGTTAGAAGAGAGCTATTGAAGGAACGACGAAGGCCATTCTGCTGCCAACAACTGGCCTGTCTGCCTACCGCCGGTACATACGAGTGGCTAAGATTCTCCTCCGCGACTCAGGCCTCGTGAAAGTGCTGCGTGGCCTGACCTTCGACACGTCAACCTTCAAGAAGCTCGCTATTACATACCTTGATGACCAGTGTCTTTGGTCACAGAGCCGTGAGGTCGTAGCTATGTTTATGACTTCCGCGTCGCGATTCATAAACAACGCGGACCGCGACGGAAATTTTAAATCTCCAGCTTTCTACGCGTGCGCGCGCCAGCTTTTCCAGGTCTCCCTAGACTTGTTTCAGAAGTATGGCAAGGAAGAAAGCTTTAGTTGAAACGAGTTTCCTGGGGCTGAGATTTCTCAATCGAAACTGCTCGCAATTTCAGCCGAGAAGCTCTATGTGAACCAGATACGCCTTTTCTCCAAGAGAGACAACCACTCTGCAGAACATTGTGAGAAGGGCAACAAGTTGCGTGCTACGCACGTCGCGAATAAGGTAACGAGACACTTTTGCCACGGGGTCATCAAGCACGCCGCCCCGTCTCGCGTGACGACCCGAGCCGCTCGGCCTTCTACACGCCTCCTTGCCCGGCATGCTCGTGCTTCCCACGCGACCGCATTCGACCCTGCAGTTCGTCGGCGGAAGGCCCCAGGAGTGATGCCCGCAACAAAAGCGCTTTCCAGGACGACTACGGCTGCACCGTCTTGACGGTCAACGCCTCGACTTGTGGAGATTGTGCAATGAGTGAAGTCTGGTGGAGCGAAAAGGGCAGTGGGGTAGTCGTGACGAGGAGGCGCTGAGAAGGACAAGGTGGCACAGGAGAACACGGGCCAACGTGAAGGTTCTCCGCAGCTTTTCGACGGCAAGGTTCTGAACCAGCTGCCGGTCAGCGCCGCGGACATGACTGTGGCGTTTATAGAAACATTCGACACGTGGGAAAATCTGGCATACGTCGGCCCGCCAGATCATGAAGAAAAGAAGTTCCAGTTGTGGACGGCGAGAGACGCGCACCACATGCTCTGGCTCATCCCCATCCACATACCCATTGAGAGCCCGGCGCACCTGTACCTCCCGGTCAAGGACGTCGTAGCCACGCATCGTCTTCTGTTGAGCATGGGGAGCTACGTGCACTTTATCGAGCTTGAGCGTATCGATGTGAGTCCGGATATCTGGAAGCCCAACATCCCTCAGACATATTTCTAGAAGAACGTAGGAGACGGGGGTGACCACTATGGCAGAGGATATACCTGCTTTGAGAGGCTATAAAGTGAGCTTCAGCACCCCGGCTAGACGTGCCTTGAGAATTTCTCTGATTACAGTGGCAGTCCGTGCGGAAGCTCCGAGTCCCTGATGTTGACGCCCAGGTAGGGGCATTCCGCCGTTGAGAAGTGGGTTTCGTTCATTACGAGCACATTCCACCGGGAGATTGCACTGGGACAGTGGCCGAACGAGACCTGGTGGAACCCGACCGTCAACGAGAGGGAAGACGAGGGGGACGCAGCAAACAGGGAGATGGGAGTCGCCCGCTACTCGAATACACGGAGCCTGGTGACAGAAGCCTGTGAATCGAGGGGGACTGGGCGTGGGCTTTGCGAAGGCGTGCACAGCTGGGCGCGCGGGGCAGCTTGCTGCCTACGTCGGGCTGAGGAAAATATGTCGGAGGAAGCTGTTCATACCTAAGACGGGGGGTCGGTCTGTCGTTACTCGGAAGGAGTGCCCACGGCAAGCCCCGCACAAGGAGTTTGACGAGTAGTTGAAAGCAGAGACGCTGGGCATTTTCGCAATCGTGAGCCCGGCAGTGGGCTTCTCATTGTAGGTCTATGACTATTCACAAGTATTTGCATACGGGGAGGAGAGCGATGAGGTGGCAGCGACGGGGTTGTTCAAGATGAAGACGATCATTGTGCCGCCCAACTCTGTGTTTTTCGGGCATGGGCACCTCACGCACGCCGGGGCTGGGAATGAGGACCGCAATGCGGATGAGGTGATGGTACGGTACTCTGTGTACAATACGCCAGAAGGGAAAGGTGTGCCGGACCAGGTGTTCTACGCACCGAGCGGGCTACGGCAGTTCCCGGCCAGTGAGATGGTCCTCGTAAGTCGTAGGAGCAATGAAAGAGGTGAGGAGTAGGACAGTGGGGACGACGCGGACATGGTTGGGTTTCTAGACTGGCAGGCGGGCGGGAGTAGTAGGGCGGAGAAGATCAGTCCTAGAGATGGTGGTTTCGATGGCGATGACCCTGACGACTTGATGGCCGTTCTGACAAGTAGTGAGGAAGATTAAGTAGCTACACGAAGAAGTGGCTGAAGACGGGGAAGTGAAAGAAACGTAAACACTACACGCCAGTTTGAAAACCACTTCCGGGCGAGCAGGCCACAATATAGGGACTGGGAAAGGCTTGGGCCTAGCGCCAGGAAAGGTCCCCCAGAGAGGTGGGCGAGTTTGGGGCCGCAACAGCAGGAAAGAGAGGCTTGAGAAGTAATGGAAATTCAGACCAGGGGGGTCTCGCTAGTGACAGAGGCTGATATTTACATACGTGAAAACACATGAGCGGATGGATGTGCGAAATTTTATTTTAAAACCAACATCCCTCTGCCCATGAATTTTCACATGGGTAGATCTCAACCCAGCAACTGGCCACATCTAAACCGCTTGGAGCCGCGCGATGACTACTTTCCAACAGTCTTTGCAGACTTCGGCAGGAATACCTAGAAGGCCATGGCGCTTCAGCGTGAGGGGCTTAAAGATGGCGGTGCCTGTTCAGGGGTCATCGAGGTGCACTCGGATCGGTCGGATGCCGATTGGGAAGACACAAAACCGCGTAGTCGTCTGCGAGTAACACTGTCGGACACCACGCTCAGTGTGGTACTATCCTCGCACCCTCCTCGGTCTTTGTCTTCCCGGCTGAAAGAGGAGGCGGAGCTGGACCTGCAGGGTACTGACAACGAAGTGGGAGATATTGTGGCACAAAGGGGTGCGGTGCAAGGTAGTGAGGCGTTCCGGTCCGCTCTCAACCCATTGGTACCGAAGCCGGAAGACCCCCTTCGTGAAATGCCAGAACCGGCCAATCGTATTAGCCTGTCTCCACCGCCGGAGGAGGAAACGGAAGAGGGCCTTTCCGAGGCGAATCCATCGACCGATCTTCTCGCGTAGTTGCTCGGCGTGATGAAGTCGGACTGCCGTGTCCACAGCTCCACTTTCAACGACCCCCACAATCGTCACGCTGACGACTCGGGTGAGTGCCTGGAGGGTACGATTGACGTACTGTTGACGGACCCTCTGCATGGCGCCAGAAGCGAGCGGGGGGCGCGCAACTCTGCCCGTGATGTCCGCACTCACAAGGACATTGACGCCTCCATCGAAACATTCAACGCACTGCTTGCCAAAACCGGCCACGGAATCATTTTCTGTAATGGTCTACAATTCGGCATGTGACTTTCGCGACTGAAGCGTTATAGTCGAAACGTGTGCGGCGAGTGGAGTGACGGAGCCAGTGCGTCCAGTGGCAGGGGGGAGAAGGACTTCGTGTATAACATGAAGACCCAGCGGATGGTCCACGGCCGAGCTCGGGTTCATTACACGCGAAACCCGGGTATACAAAGATGACGCCATGCGTCAGGCATGTAATGGGATGTTCACCTCTGGCGGACGAATGTGACGCTTGAGATGCGCGACCGTGTCTGCTACTAAAGCAACGGGTATTTGCAGTCCCCACAGGCAGCCTGCACGATTTGTATGGATGCAATCGGGCGGTTGGAGCCTGGAGAGGTGGTGAGGAGAGCTGACGAAGGGAGGCGCATGAAGATGCTTCGACGTGGGGAGAAGAGCATCATTCATATGAGCGAGCTGTTCTTGCAGTATTTGACACCGGGGGCCCTTGTGATGGAGTTCTTTAGTGGTACTTGCGCAACTACAAAAGCACGCTTAAGGCTTCCAAGCCCTCGCCGTGTAGCTTGGTGCGACAAGGATGACGACTGCGTCAGGAAAGCTCTACCGAGCTCGTTCAAGGCGTTTTGTGAAAGTTGTGAGCACTACGTGCGACATTTGTGGCTCTCCGCGGGTTGTGGAGCCTGTGACAAGGAGATGACCAATCGTGAAACAAAATTTGTCCGGCAAGATGGCGAGGAGCGCTGCATGTGCTCCCGCTGGGTGCCCGTGGAATCAATGTGTACCGGACTACGTAGTCAAGTTCAGTGCAAACTACGTCAGGCATCCCGTGCTTTCTCTGCGCTATTCACGGGCGTTGGTGGACACATGGCCGAAGAAGTACCACGCCCTGCTAGACATGGAGGATCTCTTAAAATTACAGGCAATGGAAGCGACGGCAGGCTGTGTAGTGATGAGGTCGTGGACGGTGAAGTAGGCAGGTGTGGGACTCGGGAAGTTTGCGGACCGGGTCTTCGCAAAAAGAGGGACGATCCTCGCCTTCTATGGGACGCTCCTGTGCGCAGGTTTGCGTGGGCACACGCAGCAGAAGACGAAGAGCTACGAAGGTGGAATTTCGTGCGTAGACAAAGACCATTTCAACCGGGAAGCTCTGCTCGTGGAAAGGCGGGCGGAGTCCCGTGGAGGTCCGACGCATACGGTGTACACAGTGTTGGAATAATTGTGTGTGGACAGGTTCGTGAATGACGCCCAGTACTTGGCTGGGGATGAGGAGGAGCTAAATAGAGGTACTCCGAAAGGACGAGAAACAAACGTGAAGTCCCACAAGGATCGAATGGAATTTTCGCAGGGAGCTATACATTCACTGAACACCGTTCCGATCGGTGCGAAGCGTCAGATTCTGAATGGCGAGGAGCTGTTGACAAACTACGGGGATAAGTTCAGCTTCTAACTACGTGGTAGGATCTTTCGATATGGCTTGCCGGGAAACGAAGTTAAACAATACATGCCTGTCTGAGAACCACTTCCGGGCGAGAGGGCCACACTACAGCAGCTGGGGAGGACTCGGGCTCAGCCGCAAGAATGGTCGCCCAGAAAAGACGGCGATTTTGCTACGGCAATAGCAGTGAGAAGAGGATTGAGACGTAATGAAAGTTCAGAGTAGGGAGGTGTCACTGGTGACAGGTGCTAAGATCTGCACATGTGTAAAAACATAAACAGAAGGATGTGCGAAATTGAACCTGAAAAACAGCATCCATCTGCCTATATATTTTAACATGGGCAGATTCTCGCCCCTGTCACTACTGACATCACCCAAGTCTAAGTTTTCAATGTGTTCTGGAATGTTCATTTGAGGGTTGTCATCCCCTGCTTCTAGTCCTGCCATTGACGGTCAGGATACTTCGAACGTCGGCAGGCACTCTCCGCGTGTGCATTACTTTACAAGGGCACCAGTACCAGTGGAGGCTTCCAGCTTGCACTGGTACTACTCAGTTCATAAAACCTGCGACGTAGTTTTCGGGCCTGTTATTCTCACCGAGCCTCCTGCTGTCCTCTCCTACCTGTGACGTACCTCCACATCGATGGCTCCGCCGGGCAGAAGAACGAGAACGGCTGTTCCGATGCAACGATCTCCTTCGCGCACCCGCGAGCAGCGGGAAGAGGAGGAGGAAACCACGGCTGTGCCTGTCTCTATGACTGCACCGAACTGCGAGGTTAACGCAGCTCAGCGGCACCGGCTAGGCAAGTCCACGGGGGTTCTGAGGTCCCGGACAACGGTGGCGCCGTTTCCGTTTGGTCCTGAGGGTGAACAAGCCGATGGTACCACTGTTCTGGCGACTCACGGTGCTACTATACCACAGGCAGTCCCACCAGAGCGTACTGCAAACTAGATGCACCCTTCTCGTGCGTCTATACAATCTGGCTACAGCTCGAGCACGGCCAGCTTCACCCTCTGCGCCGGAATTTCGGCCGCTACGCGCGCCCACACGCCCTGCATTGCTGCCCCGGTGCGCTTTCACATTAGCCGTGGAGCAGAGAAAACTCACCGTGTGACCATGCATCCTCCTGTTGCAGCGGGGGTGCGACCATGTTGGTCTCGACCTCCACCCATGCCGTCCCGGACAACGGTTGCGACTTCAGCTGTAGCTCGCTCACAACCGATCCGCGTGAGCAGAAGGAAGAGCCAAAAACGACGATTGGCAAGCAGACGAACAAGGTCAGGGCGCAGGGGCAAGAGACTGCTGGTGTGAAGCCGAGGGGCAATGAATACAAGGAGAACCTACGACAGGCCGAGTAAGAGATTCCTGAAGTTCGGCTGACGAATAAGGCAACGTTTTCCGAGTTCCTGCGACGACAAGCCGATTTTAAGGACGTCACGCACGAGAAAGTGAGCGTACGGGTGGGTCGTGGGATTTCTGGACGCAACCAGTAGGCCACACCGCGTGCCTGACTTGGGCGCGGCCAGAGTCGCAGGCATACGCCACAAGTGGGAGAAAAATACATTTGTGTTGCTAAGACTATCGAGGCGAAGATTCTGAAATGGTGTCACCGCGAAACTGCTGAGCTGAACCAACAAGTTCTGTTCCAGTCCGGAACTGGGCGGGTCACAGTGAGCCGTGTGTGTCGGAGGAGCTTTTCGCAGACGGCATGGAGGATGTCGTGCCGATTCCACCGATGGTTCTCGCCAATGGGACCCGGAATCCCGCCCCGAGTGCGAGGAGACTGTTTCAACAAACTACGCTCCATATGCATGGATGAAGCACACGATCTCTGAGGTGATGAGCGCGCGGAAGAGAAACGCTAGGGACAAGCAGTACCAGAGCCTTGGGTAATTTTTGTTGAGGTCGCGAAAGACCACGTTCGTATCGGACAGCGAGCAGGCAGAGTGCTCATCCGAGGCACTGGAACCGCGGGTGAAGCATGTGGTTTGAGAATGGGATCAAGGGACTCCAGACTTCTCATAGTGGTAACTCATTAAGGTCGTGGATCTAGCATAGGGTGATTACTCCGTACTGGAGGGGGTGTCGGACCTTGAGAAGGGTGACTTACTGTCCGGAATCTCTTTGCGGAGACATATTCTTTACGGGTTCGGACGGTACCACGTTCAACAGGATGGGACGTACGCGTACGATTCTATCATGCAACTCGCAGGCCTGGACGCCTGGCCGGCGACGTTGGTATCCTGCCCTCAGCATCCTGTGAGCCGTTGTGGCCCGCGCCAACGTACCTACAGCCTGATATAGTCGGAGTACCTGCCCTTGGCAACCGCGCAGATATCATGCAGCGTTTGTAGCATTTTATGCCGCAATGTTGTACATGAGATGCTGCGGTACGGTTCTCATCTTAGGGTGTCGATGTGTGAGTCGGTGAATGACGGGATCGAACGGTTTGGGGAGGTGGATGACGAGCATATATCAGCAGCCGCCGGAGTAGGAGGCGGAAACGTGGTGAAGGTGGGTTCAGAGAACGAACTCTATCTGGTGCTACGGAAGACGTCGTTTTCGGATAATATGTCCGGTATGCTTGGGGGTGTTGTCGATTGCTATGTTGCACGTGCAGAATCAAGCGAGGGGCCGTATGAACTTTCCGATGGCGCACCTGGCCTGTTGCGCATTCCCCCCCACCACATTGGATTCTTCCCCGCGTGCTCTTGTTGGAGCAGAGGACGAGTGACTGTTCACGCACAAAAGAGGGGGAAAGAAGGAAACCGAACCTGTATGTCGGTAGCTCACTAAACGGATTATGGTTTTCTCGTGGGCTTAATTGGAGTGCAGAGAGGATGGCGTGTCCGTTGGAGAGAAGTGTTCGCGCAGAAATGGCTATACGTCAGTATCTCTATAGAACCTGTTCATGTAAAAGCGATCGAAGAGCCAGTAAAGCTGAGGGGTGAAAGGGGGGATGTGGAAACTTGACCACATCACGTGAGCTGTCTCAATGCTAGCTGGGGCCTTGCACAGGCCAAACCAGGGAGAGGCAGTTGCTTGACGCCCTCGTTGGTGCATCTCTGGGAGCGGGACAAGATTTCCCGTGGGATTTGTATTCATATTTGTAGATTGCCGCAAGCAAACGCATTGGAGGGTATCATCAATAGCGTGGATAGGGGAAATACAATCCATGTGCCGAACGAAGCTTCACTCGTTAGGTTGCAGTGATTCACGGCATCGCATAAAAAAACGAGATAGAACCCTGGCAACCAATACACTGTATGTGTGTTCTTCGTAGTCAACGGCCGAGAGCACGAACCTGAATCGCTGCCATTTCCTCGGGCCGAAGCGGATTTTTGCGTAAACAGGTTGAATGACATGCTTATGTATTGGGTCGACTCGAATGACATCCACGTCGGGATCATAATTGCTGAAAGAAAGACAGACGCCGCCGAGACGGCAACGACTTTTGGCCGTAGAAACTTCGAGAGTGTCACATATGTAGACCGAGTGCTACTGAAGACGCTGGGCGCGGGCAAGGTCCAGCAGCCCAGTAGTTCTCTGGTCATCGAGGTGCTTGACAGGATCGATGCAGACGTCGGGAGCTTCTCTGCGTGGTGATTGGAGCATCGCAGCGGTGAGGCGGCCTTCTTTGTTTCCAAGTATTGGCGTGGCGTTGGTACTCAAGTGAGCGAGCTCGCGGAGGTACATTCTGAGGCCTTCTCCGACAAGACGCGCCACGCAGCTCTGGCGCAGATTCCTTTGTAGTGTGATAAGTCGAAGGGATTGGGAGACGGGGCCGACTTCAGCTCGAACTGCAGTAAGGTTCTTGGAGTGCTGTCTTCGGCGGACGTTTTCGTCTATAGCTGTTACCCTTCGCTTGGGGGCGAGGCGGTAGTCTCGCTTGGGCACAGAGTGAGCTTGTTCATAAACGTCGGCATCAAGATGTTGTAGGCCTCCGAAGTTGCGGACGTCATCTGCAAGGTAGTTAGGGAGACGAGACTTGAGGGTCTTGAGCCTGGTGGGGTGGTGGCACCAAAAGATGTGGAGCATGGAGGCTTTAAACTTATTGACACGGTCCTCTAGGTTGCTAACCTCGGCGACGCTCCAGTGCTTCTTTAGTTCCTTTGTCGAGCTGGGTATTAGAATGTCTGAGTTCTGAGGCCAAACAGATGCGAGGGGGGCGTAGTCAGATTCATCCCAGCAACGATCCATGATTCCTGCAATAATTGGAAAGACCATGTCTACGGCCTTGTACTGTGTCGCCTTCAGCATGCAACGGCCTCCTTCATTTGCGTAGAGTCCATTCAGGCAGCTGCTTCTTGCGGAGGCGGAAAAGTCCATGTGCCGGCCGGAAACGTAGAAGTCTCTCGCGATGGCACCGGGAACTGCGTTGACTCTGCGAGGAAGAGCAGTGCGGATGGTTCTGACCTGTTTCCGACTGTTGCCGGCGGAAGCTGGCGCTGTGAATGGCACGGAGGAGTCGGGCTTAAGAAACATGCGGATATTGATTAGCTTGGAGATACCGAGGTGGTCGTTATGCAGCGGTTCGAAACCGAAACTAGAGTGCTCGTCTGGATAGAAATAGGACGAAACCAGGGGGGATGTTTCCAGAAAGAATGGCAACCTCCGCACGGAGGAGTGGTCCGGTGTTCGTTGCGCGTGTGCGGGGGCAGCTTGTGCCTCAGCCGGCCTGGCCAACAAAGCATGAGCAGCGGCGTTGGTCTCGAGGTCGGCCACTTTTCTGCGAAGATGGATGGTGGACTGAGTGGTGCGCGGCGGGAATTAGGCGGATGAAGTAAGGAGATTTGAAGGTATGTCGCAGCAGTGGCAGAATTGACTCGTTCTGGTGCATGCTTGAGTGACCGTGATGTCCTTTTCCTTGCGTTTGTCAAAACATTAGCTGGTGAGAACTAAATAACATTCCTAGAGAGCATGGTGGGCATCTGATCATGTGAGGCTTACGACGGCCTTATCCTACTGAGGCGATAGCAGAGAGTGGAGCGCGAACTGTAGTATGGACGTTTGGGGGTCTGGTGCGCGAGTAGTCGAAGAAGGTGGAAGCAAGTCCAAGTTTCTCTACTCCACGGCGGAAAGAAGCTGGACAGGAAGATAGACAACGACTGTGTGCCGGGACAGTATGCAGCGTCGGCGGAAAGCGGCAGTGAAGGTGAGGAGAGTGAGATAGCCAGTAGAGGCAACGCGGGCGTTGTTCTTAGTAGTAGTGGCGGATTTATCCGTATAGCTCTCTATGCAACCGAGAAACAAAGGGGTACCCGACATCCCAGTGTCCCAGATGACA
>JAUKWC010035922.1:0-15565 GCA_032356245.1 Endocladia muricata
ACTAAAACGCACCACCTATAGCGAATGCCGATAGCTTAAAGAATGATTATCCGATAAGACCCGAAAGTTATGAACATGTCATTCCCGAAGGCAGTAATCGGGAATCTACTCTTACTGGAAGAATATGGATGCCAGATATAGTTAGCGCGTGTGACATTAAATAATGGTTTCGATCTTTGAGATGGCCAAGATACCCATGACCACAGCACTGTACGCTAGTTTCCTGCTCTGCGCGTAAAAATTTACAGATCCGACTTCGATAGAGTATCCTTTTTTGATGCAGGATACGCAACCATCTTTGGACGCTCACGAAGCAAAACCGTGGGCCAAAACCGATTATTTTGACCTTGGCATCATTGGGTCGGCGCATGGCCTGAGCGATGGCTTTTCGGGTATGCTCAAGCCGCTGCTGGCGTTGATCGTGGTAGACTTGGGGCTGTCGACGTTCGAGGCGGGCGCGCTATTGAGCGCATTCAGCGTGGCAATGTTCCTCTTTCTCTATCCGCTCTCGCTGCTGGCCGATTATGGTGGACGCAAAAAGGAAATTCTGCTGGTTGGGCTTACGATTACGACTGCCGCATTTTTAGGAATGCAGTGGGCGGCTACGTTTGGGGTATTGGCTTTTTTCGCTTTTCTGGCCGGAATGGGCAACGCCACCTTTCACCCCTGCGCCACTGCGTTGACCACGGAGCGTTTTCCCCGCAATCGAGCATTTGCCGTCTCGTTTTTCAGCATGATGGGCAATCTTGGCGCTAGCATTATGCCTGCGGTTCAGGCGTTGATTGCAACGGTGGTGGGCTGGCGGCTGGCGATTTCGATCTGCGCCTCGCCTGCGCTGATCTTGCTGCCGCTTGTGGGGATCCGCTTTTACAATCAGCCCCGAGTTGGCGAAAAGGAGGCGTTGCCCGATGCGATCCGCAGTATGGGTCGGTTGACTAGGCAAGTGTTGCGCAATCGCAGCGTGGTGCTGCTGTCGTCTATTTATGCGCTTGCGGGGATGGCGCAAAGTTTGGTGGAAGGCTTTCTTTCGCTGCTGGCTCGCGACAATTTCGATTTTGGCATTCGCACGGTTGGCATCGCGCTAACGGCTTACTTTTTTGCGGGCGTAGTGGCAAAACCGATGATGGGCTATCTTTATGATCGGTGGGGGGCGCGCGCATCGCTGATCACGCCGCTGGTGTTGGCGGGAATCTTGACGCTGACGATTGCGTTTACGCCAAGCGCTGCGTCATTTATTCCGCTGGTGGCGCTGCTTGGGGCCATGGTGCCCATCAGCCCTATCATTCTCACCGCCGCGGCAGATCGCAGCTCGCCAGAGGTGATGGCCTCGTCCGTTGGGTTGATCTACACCTGTTATGGGCTGGGGTTTATCTCGCCGCTGATTGGTGGATGGCTGGCAGAAATTTCGAGCTTGTCGGTTAGCTATGGGTTTGCGGCAATTCTCTTTTGGATCGGTGCCGCGATTACCCTTACTTTGCCAGATTGATTGGAGAAAACTGATTGGAAAAAAGGCTGGTAACTTTTGTACATTTAAGATTGACTCCTCCCTTAGGTTGTGCGTGCCTCTATCCGCCGCTTGGGATATCGGCTGGCGCGATGCTGCGAGGATCCCCGCCAGCATTTCCATCAGCCTGCCCCCGACGTAAATGCACCCCGCTATAATGCGCGAACACATTCTTCTGCTTGGCTGTGTTAAAATGTTACAAACAAAATTTGTACCAGCTCTTATCACAAGCCGAGACAGATCCTATGAATAGCCAATCTTCGTTCTACGACCAGATCGACCGCATCAACTTTCCCGCACCGCTGCCCCAAACGTTGCTGGCCGTTGAGCAGACATTTGATGCCCCGCGCGTTGATGATGTGGCCGCGGCCACTCGCGACGCGCTGACCCAAAGTGGCCTGCTCGACAAAATGGATGCTGGCGGCAGCGTGGCCGTTGGCGTGGGCAGCCGTGGGGTTGCCAATCTGCCCACTATCGTCAAGGCCACAATCGACACGTTGAAGGGCCGCGATATGCACCCTTTTATTATCCCCGCAATGGGAAGCCACGCGGGTGCGACCGCCGCAGGTCAGGCCCAAATGCTTGCCAACCTTGGCGTAACTAGCGATAGCGTTGGCGCAGAGATTCGCGCCACGATGGACGTGACCAAAATTGGGGATGTGTCGGAGATTGTCGCCGGTGGCCCACCTCTTTATCAAGATGTTTACTCGGTGGATGCCAACTATACGCTTTTGATCAATCGCGTCAAGGCGCACACTAGCTTTCGCAGCAAGATCGAGAGCGGGCTGGCAAAGATGTGCGCAATCGGATTGGGCAAACAACATGGTGCCGCCGACTTTCACCGCCGAGGCGTAAAAGGGATGCAAACATATCTTGCACCCGCTGCACGGATCTATGAACGAAATACCAACTTGATCGGCGGCTTGGCGATTGTTGAGAATGCGTATGAGGATACGGCTGAAATTGTGGGGCTAAGCGCAGCCGAAATTGGGGCCGAACGCGAGGCAGAACTGTTAGAACGCTCCAAGTCACTGATGGCAAGCCTGCCTTTTCCGGCTATCGACATGCTGGTTGTGCGCGAGTTGGGGAAGAATATTAGCGGCACTGGCATGGATACAAATGTGCTGGGGCGGCTGATGATTGTGCGTCAGCCCGAGGAGAACTTTGGCGGACCCGATGTCGGCACCATCGCGGTGCTTGATCTAACCGAGGAGACGCACGGCAACGCCAACGGTATGGGGTTGGCAAATGTAATTACGGCGCGCATCGCTCGTCAGATCGACTGGCAGGCGATCTACACAAATTCTCTCACCGCTGGCATTTTGGGGATGTGGCGCGGCCATATGCCCATGACAATGGCCGATGATCGGCGCGCCATGCAGGCCGCTCTGCTTGGCTGTGGCGAACCACCCGAACAAGCCAAGGTTGTGCTGATCCGCGATACGTTGACGCTGGATAAATTGTGGGTAAGCGAGAGCCTGCGCGCCGAGGTGGAAGCGCACCCGCGCCTGTCGATAACGGGCGAGACGCCGCTTACTTTTGACGACAAGGGTGTTATGACCGATCCGTGGCAAATGTCGGCGTAACCGAATAGCAAATTTAATAAAATTATTACGACCCTTTAACTTATCATTAACCTGAATCAATATACTCTTTGAAGAGCCAATATTTTTTATACACTTAATATTGGTTCTTTGGGATCTCAGGGGATAACTGCTACCGCAGGTCACTCTTGTAGCTACCTACATGTCTACTATATGGCTACAAGGCCAGCCCCTAAAATCCGAGAGAGCCTTAATATTTTACACAATTATATAAAGTGATGGAGCCGTTCCTGTATGAACCTAGCTGGTGTACATGACCTCAACGCGCAGGTCGAAAGAGAGAGCTTTTTTTTACATGATTTGCGCGCCGAAATTAATAAAATTATGGTTGGTCAAGAACGTTTGGTCGACCGTGTCCTGATCGCGCTTCTTGCCGATGGACACATTCTGCTCGAAGGTGTGCCGGGCTTGGCTAAAACTTTGCTGGTCAAGACGATTGCGCAGGCGATTCAGGCCGACTTTTCGCGCCTGCAATTTACGCCCGATCTGCTGCCTGCGGATCTAATCGGCACGCAGATCTACAACCCCAAATCGGGGGAGTTTAGCATTCATCGTGGTCCCCTGTTTGCCAACCTTATTTTGGCCGACGAGATCAACCGTGCGCCGGGCAAAGTGCAAAGCGCGCTGCTCGAAGCCATGCAAGAACGCCAAATTACCATCGGTGCCGAGACGCACCCGTTGAGTTCGCTCTTTCTTGTACTGGCGACCCAAAATCCCGTTGAGCAAGAGGGAACCTACCCGCTACCCGAAGCGCAAGTCGATCGCTTCATGCTCAAGGTGCTTGTAGATTATCCGAGCCGTGCCGAAGAGCGGATTGTGCTCGACCGCATGACGGGGGCCATTCTGCCGCAAGTTCGTCCCATTGTGCGCGCCGACGAGATCATCACCGCCCGTCAATCGGTTCGCTCGATCTATGTTGATGACAAAATCAAAGAGTACATCCTCGATCTCGTTTCCGCCACGCGCTCGCCAAGCCAATATGGTCTCAACGAACTGGCCCCGCTGATCTCGTACGGTGCATCGCCCCGTGCCGGTATCTTTATGATTGCCGCGGCTCGCGCCCAAGCATTTATCAGCGGGCGTGGATTTGTCACCCCCGACGACATCAAGCAGATCGCACCCGACATTATGCGCCACCGCATTATTATCACGTATGAAGCTGAAGCCGAAGAGATCTCGTCGGCCGATATCGTCCAAAGACTCCTTGACCGGATCGAAGTACCATAGAATTTATGCTCAATTCAGAACTATTCAAAAAGATCCGCCAAATCGAAATTCGGACCAAACATATTGTCAACGAAAGCTTTGCCGGCGAGTACCATTCCGTCTTTAAAGGGCGGGGCATGGAATTTGATGAAGTGCGACCCTATCAGCCCGGCGATGAGATCAGAACAATCGACTGGAACGTTACGGCCCGCATGGGCGATCCCTACATCAAACGCTATGTCGAAGAGCGCGAATTGACCGTGCTTTTTCTGGTCGATGCCAGCGGATCCAAGGATTTTGGCACCGTAGATCGCTACAAGCGCGAGCTAGCCGCCGAACTTACCGCCGTGCTTGCTTTTAGCGCCACCAATAACAATGACAAAGTTGGGCTGCTCATCTTTACCGAACAGGTCGAGCTGTTTATTCCACCGCGCAAAGGGCGCACCCACGTTTTGCGCATCATCCGCGAATTGCTCACCTTCGAGCCAAAAGAGCGCGGCACAAACATTCAAGTCGCATTGGATACCGCAAATCGGATTCTCAAACGACGCGCCATCCTCTTTCTTGTTTCCGATCTTTTAACGCCTTTTGCCGACTATCAGCAGAGCATCAATGTAACCAACCGTCGCCACGATCTGATCGCCATGCAAATTAGCGATCCGCTTGAATCTGCGGTTGCGCCCGTTGGCGTGATCGGGGTTGAGGATGCCGAGTCGGGCGAGATTCTGTGGGTGGATACATCGAGCAGACAGTGGCGCGAGCATTTTACCCAAACGCAGCAGCGAAACGGTGACGAACTTCAAGCCTTTTTCCGACGCTCGGGTATCGATCGTGTCTTGATCCAAAGCGGCGAAGATTACGTGCGCCCAATTACAGAGTTCTTTCAAAAACGCACCCGCCGACAGCGGAAGGGGTAGTCATGATGGTTCGACTTTTGCGTTTTTCGCTGTCTGTTTTTAGATCCGCTTTTAGATCCAACCCGCTCCTTTCGGCTGCACCGGTTGCGCACTATGCCGTAATTTTTGCCTTAGCGCTGCTGCTGCTTGCGCTAAACAATGCCCAGGGCCAAAGCGAGATAGAGGCTGCATTTCGTGCAGAACCCGCGACTGTGACGGTTGGGGATATTTTTACTTTAACGCTTGAGATCCGTCACCCCCGTGACCTGCGCCCTACACCAAACCAGCTCGAAAGCCAGTGGGGGCCGTTCGAATTTAGCCAAATCGGCGTGATCCAAACTGCGCAAAACGAGGCGTCTGCCGACAGCCTGACTACTCAGCAATTGCAGACGACTTTGTGGATGACGGGGACTTTTTCGACGCCGGATCTGCAAGTTTCGCTTGTGGACGAGGCCGGTACAGCCCGCCTGATCGATGTGACGCCGGTTACGGTGACGGTCGAAAGCGTGCTGCTTTCCGACGATGATGCGTTGCGTGATATCAAACCGCAGGCGGCGCTGCCCTACATTCCCCCTTGGGTGCAGCGGGGTGCGCTCGCCTTGGGTTTGCTGATTGGTTTGGGGCTGCTCTTTTGGTGGCTGCGTAAACGTTCTGCTTCACCAACCGGAGTTGAAGAACGTATCCCCGTTGTTGTGGACACGCGCCCGGCTGATGTGAAGGCATTCGAGGCGCTGCACGCCGTTGTCGGGCGCGAGTTGCCCGCTCAACGCCGCTTCGCCGATCATTATGATCAGGTCACGGATGTGCTGCGTCGCTATTTAGATGACGGGTTTGGCATCCCTGCGCTGGATCAGACAACATCTGAGCTAAACTATTTGCTCCCGTCAGACACGATCGATGCTGGCGCACGTGAGCGACTTTTTGCGCTTCTCCAAGAAGCGGATTTGGTTAAGTTTGCGCAGGTGCAGCCAGATTTACTGGCTGCAAACCAGCTACCCGAACGCGCCCGCCAATTTATAATCGACACCGCCAACCGTCTGCCCAATCCCTCCAAAGCGGATGTAGAAGGAGGCAGGCTATAGTATGAGCTTTCTGCCAGATTTATTACCAAATCTTCGTTTTGCGTCACCGTGGTATCTGCTCTTTCTGCTGGTGATCCCGCTGCTTGTTGGCATCAACTTTTGGGGCCAGCGTTGGCGACAAAAACCAACCCTGCGCTACGCCGATGTTCGGTCGCTGCACGGCGCGCGTCGGTCGTGGCGTCTTTGGCTGCAACCGCTTTTGCCGATCCTGCGCTGGCTTGGCTTGACGCTATTAATCGTTTCGTTGGCTCGTCCGCAGAGCGTCGAATCGCAGCAGATTGTCAAAGGCGAGGGGGTCGATATTTCGCTGGCGCTCGATATTTCGGGCAGCATGGCCTCGCTCGATTTTACACCAGACAACCGCTTGGAAACGGCCAAACGGGTGATCGAAGAATTTGTGGACGAACGCCCCTATGATCGCATTGGCCTAACCGTCTTTGCCAGTCAAGCTTTTTCGCAAAGCCCGCTCACCATCGATCATGCCGTGCTTGCGCGGTTGCTGAGTAGCGTGGATCTGGCACCGAATCTGAACATCGAAGATGGCACCGCCATCGGTTTGGGCTTGGCGAACGCGGCCAATATGCTCAAAGATTCTACCGCAAAAAGTAAGATAGTGGTGCTGCTAACCGATGGCGTCAACAACTCGGGACAGATCGACCCGCTGACTGCGGCGCAGGCTGCCAAAACATTGGGCATCAAAGTTTATACAATTGCCGCCGGTCGCACCGGTCGAGTACCCGTACCGCAGCGCGAAATTTTTGGCGGTCAGCGCATCGTCATGATGGAGAGCGTGATCGATGAAGAGACGCTGATTCAAATTGCCAACGAGACGGGCGGTCTCTTCTTCCGTGCCGAAGATGCGGAAGGTCTGCGTGAAATCTACGCCGAAATCAACGAGCTAGAAAAGTCCGAGATCGAGATCCGCACCTTTAGCCGCTACACCGAACTGGTCGGCTGGATCTTGATTCCGGCCCTAATTTTGCTGGCTTTCGAGATGACCCTGCGGCAAACGTTGCTGCGGAGATTACCCTAAACTCGCTTATGACATTTGCACAACCACAATTTCTATGGGGTCTGCTGTTGATCCCGCTTGCCATTATTGGTCTACTTTGGGCGCAGCGTCGTCGCCAATCTGCTTTGGCGCGGCTGGGCAACCCCACGTTAGTGGATCGTCTCACCGCTAGCGTTAATCGGCGCGGGCGACGCTGGCGATACAGTTTGTGGATAGCCGCGTTTGGCGTGGCTTTGTTTGCATTGGCGCAACCGCAGTGGGGCGAGCAGGTGCAAGTAATCGAGCAAGAGGGGATTCAGGTAATGGTTGCGCTCGACGTTTCGCAAAGTATGCTGGCCGAGGATCTAATACCCACGCGGCTCGAACGGGCCAAGCTCGAAATTTCGCAGCTAATGGACAAACTCAATGGGGATGAAGTGGGGCTGGTTCTCTTCTCTGGCGCGGCCTTTGTGCAGTTCCCGCTTACGTCCGATTACGATACAGCTCGCACCTTTTTGCAGAACGCACGCCCGGGGCTGATCTCGCGGCCCGGCACCGTCATCGGCGACGCCATCCGCACCGCCATGGCAAGCTTTGACAGCAACCTGAGCAACCAAAAAGTGATCGTGATTATGACCGATGGCGAAGATCACGAGACCGATCCGATTGCCGCGGCGCAAGAAGCCAGCGATGCCGATGTGCTGATCTATACCATTGGGTTTGGCTCGCTGCAGGGCGAACCGATCCCCGAATATGATTCGAATGGTAATCGGGTTGGATACAAACAGGATCGGAACGGCAACATCGTTCTATCGAAATTAGAAGAGGCCGAGCTACAGCGGATTGCAGGCGCGGGTGGCGGTCGCTACTATCGCGCCACCGCCAGCGGTCGCGAATTAGATTCGCTCGCCAACGAACTCGATGTGCTTCAAGTCGCTCAACTAGAAAGCCGATTCGAAACGCAAAAAGTCGAACGATTTCAACCCTTTTTGCTGCTGTCACTCTTGGCGCTGATTGCGCACGAGCTCGTGCCCGCACGCAAGAAAGAACTGGTGCCTGCACAACAGAAAGAAGAAACAAAATAGATACTAAATCGCACTGGCTAGCCTAATCTGTTCATAGCGAAAAAGCAGCGGTCAAAGCCGCCGCATATAACAAGAAATAGATGAAAAACATTAAGCTTTCCACAATAAAACTGCTGACTTTATCCATGGTGTTCGCTCTTGCCGCCTGCAATAATGCCCCGCGCCAACAGCTCGCCGTCGGCAATCAGGCCTTCGACCAAGCCGCCTATGATCAAGCCGCCGACTCATACCAAACCGCGCTCGAACTCGATCCAGACGGCGCAGAGTCGATCTACAACCTGGCCAACACGCGCTATCGCCAAGGCATCTACACCGATACGCACCAGCTCTTGATTCAATCCGCCGCACTTGGCACTGAAACGCTGACAACCCAAAGCTACTTCAATCAGGGCAACGCGCACTATCAACTAGAAGATTGGCAAGCCGCTGTCGAAGCATATAAAAAAACGCTGCGCCTCAACCCACAAGACGTTGACGCCAAATATAATCTAGAACTTGCCATGCGCAATCTTACTAATCAGAACCAAGACGAGCAGAATCAGGACGAGCAGGATCAGGACGAGCAGGACCAAGAAGAGCAGGATCAAGAAGAGCAAAATCAAAACGGGCAGAACCAAAACGGGCAGAACCAAAACCAGCAGAATCAAGATCAGCAGGACCAAGAAGAGCAAAATCAAGATCAGCAGGACCAAGAAGAGCAGAATCAAGAAGAGCAGGACCAAGAAGAGCAAAACCAAGAAGAGCAGGACCAAGCCAGCCAAGATGAATCTCAAGATGGCGATCAACAGCAGCAGGCCCAACCATCGGGCGAGCCACAAGAGGGATTAACGGAAGAGCAAGCCCGTCAACTTCTGCGCGCGATTGGTCAAAATACCGAAACGCTCCAAGAGCAGATGCAACAAGTTCTGCCCGCCGATGGTCAATTACCAGAAAAAGATTGGTAACAAAAATAAATTTAAGACTGATACAACTAGACGAAATGAAAAATTTTCAACGTAACCGCACCCCACACTCATCGCTAAAGTTATCCAGAAATTCATCCATATATTTATACGCTGCCTGCCTCGCGCTAGCGCTGCTGTGTACCATCGCACCGCCATTTAGCAAACCCGCATTGGCGCAGCAGATAACCGTCAACGCCCAAGTCGATCAAACCATCGTGCCGCTCAACCAATCATTCAACCTCACGGTCAACGTCAACGGCGCAAACAACGCAACTTCCCCCAACACGCCCATCATCGACGGTGCCGAAGTAGTTGGAAGCCGCCAATCACAGCAGATCAGCGTGGTCAACGGGCAGATGACGGCTCAAACCTCCTTTATCTACATACTGCAACCAACCCAAGATGGAACCCTGACCATTCCATCCATCACCATCTCGGCAGACGGCTCCGACTACAGCACCGAGCCACTCGAAGTCGAAATCGTCCCTGCGAACGGAGGCACAGGTGGCAACAGCCAATCCGGCGAATCGATCCCCAGTTCCACCAGCGGCAACGAAGTCTTTATCGAAGCCGAAGTCGATAACCCAACACCCTATCTCGGCCAGCAGATCACCTACATCTTTCGCTACTATCGATCCGTCAACCTTAGCTCGCCAGACTACCGCGCACCATCCTTTGGTGGCTTTTGGAACCAAGAAGAGACCACCCAATCATCTGGCGAAATACAAATCGACGACATAAGCTACGGGCTAATCGAACTGCGCACCATTCTCTTCCCCACCGTTGCAGGCGAACAGACCATCGATCCAGCCCAGCTCACCGTTCAACAAGGCTTCTTTCAACCCAGCATCCGTCTACAAACCGGCCCCGTAACCGTCAACGTGCAGCCACTCCCCATCCCCGCACCGCCCGAATTTAGCGGCGCAGTTGGGCAATTCTCGCTCGTCGTCGCGCTACAAACCGAATCCGGCGACAGTATCGAGTCCAGCAACAGTGCCGAGCCACTCACCGTACAGCTAGACGAATCCATCACCGCACGCCTCACCCTCGAAGGCATCGGCAACTTTCAAACGCTGCAAAACATTGCACTACCCGACCTGACAGGATGGCGCACCTTCGACAGCACATCCTCCACCGAAACCAGCGTCACAGGTAGTCAACTTGGGGGCCGCCTAACCATCGAACAGCTCATCGTCCCAACCGAGCCAGGCACATTCGAAATCCCCCCACTCGACTACACATACTTTGACCCAGACATCGAACAATACCAAACAATCTCCACAAACCCGCTGCCAATCATAGTCGAAGGCGAATTAGATGCTGCCGCCAACGCCCAACCTGCGCCACTCGCCGAACCAGCCACCATCAGCAGCCGCGCCGTCGAACGAATTGACGCCGACATCCGCCACATCAAACCCGCACCCCAAAACCTAAACAGAGCCACCCCATTCGCTCAACGCCCGCTCTTTTGGACACTTTGGCTCCTGCCCCTGCTGCTCATCTGCGGCGATTGGCTCCTACAGCGTCGCCAGCAAAAACGCACTGCTGACCCCATCGCAGCACGTCGAACCAAAGCCCTGCGCGCGGCCCAGCGCCAGCTTAAACAAGCCCGCAGCACCAAAGCCGATCCATACAGCAGCAGCCGCGAAATTCTAAATACCTACCTCAGCAGCAAGCTAAACCTCTCCGCCAGCGGTCTCACCCAGCGCGACCTAACCCAAAAGCTAAGCACACAAAACATAGATCCAGCCCTGATCCAGCAAACCGAAGACCTGCTCACCCTCAGCGACATGGGCCAGTACGCACCAGTCACCCAATCAGCCAGCGGCGATCTGCTCACCAACATCGAAAAACTAATCAAAAATCTTGAAACGGCGCTCAATAATTCAGAAAAAAGCGGACAATCATCTCCGCTCCGAACCATCATCATTCCGCTGCTGCTAATCGGGCTACTAACCGAGCCATTGTCCGCCGCCACCCACGCAGGTCCACACCAGCAACCCGCCGTAGACCAAATGGATCAGGCCAATCAACTCTACGAAGCGGGGCAATTCGCAGAAGCAGCCGCCACCTACCAAACTCTGCTTACAAAAGAAGCCCAAGATCCGGCCCTGCTCTTCAACCTTGGCAATGCCCACTTCAAACAAGGCGACATCGGTCGCGCCATCCTCAACTATGAACGTGCCGCCCACCTCGCACCCCGCGACGCCGATCTGCGCGCTAACCTCGCCCTCGCCCGCACGCTACTCACCGATCAATACAGCGCCCAGCCCAATTCACTCCTCGCCCAGATCTCGCAATTTTCGGCAACCTGGCTCACCCGCAACGAACTCGCCTGGATCGGCCTGCTGCTCTGGTTCATTTTCGCACTGCTGTCGGTGATCCACCGTCGTCGCGCGCAAAAATCAGCCGATAGCGAAACAACCCGCTATCTACAAATCGGGTCAGCCATACTATTGCTTATTGTCATGGGGTTGTGGGGAATCCGTACCTACACCGAGGCAACGCAGAGCCCAGCGATCATCGTCGCCCAAGAGGTAAACGTACTCAGCGGGCCGGGCGAGCAGTACATCACAGAATTCACGCTGCACAGCGGATCCAAAGTCACCCTGCTAGAGAGCCGTGATCAATGGCATCGGCTCACGCTGTTTGGCAACGAACTGCAAGGCTGGGTCCCCGCAGAGGCAATCGAGTTAGTTGGGATTAGATGGTAGCAGGTGGATAGTAGTAGATAAGTGGGCAGGCAGTGAACTAGAGAATGAAATAGGCAGAGAGGGTAAGTGGGGTGGGCAATGTGGATAGAGTGGACTACAAAATAGCAGATCACTTTGACCGCTTTAAAAAACGGAGCCAAAACTGATTTCTTTTGTAAACAGACACACCCACGTGCGGGTCACTCTTGCATAAGAGTCGCACGTGGGTGTGTTTACTGCTAAGTTACGTTATTCGCTTGAGGTGCCAAACACGGCATTTATTGCGTGATTAGCAGTGGTAAAAACTGAGCGTTATCCATTTTCTGCGCTGGCTGTACATCCAACATCAAATTGGTTGGTGTTGCAGAGACTGGTAACCCTGTAGTCGTTGCAATATTTAGCGGTTGATTGCCGCCATCACCGACGGCGAAGACATCATAAGCGCCACCCGCTTCCAACGTAATAGGCGGTAGATCGATTACGGCCTCGCTGCTGCAACCATCAGCCGCAGCCACAATTTTTAGGTCGTAGTCACCCGCAGGTAACTCTGCATACGGATCGGTAAACACCTTATAAGGCACGTCTGTTAGAACCGCATCTCCATCATCTGTACAAACATTTACCTGCGTGGCAACATCCGTGTCCGCAAAGGGCGCCAGATGTGCAATGCGAATCTTTGCATTCGTGGCCGTGGCAGAAGGACTATTGTCATCAACAAGTGCAAGTAGTTCTAGCGCTTGATTTGTGCCATCGCCGATTGCGGCGACCGTATAATCAACTCCATCAGCTAGCGTCACCGTTGTACTCATGGCAACAGTCGATGTGCCAGTTGGCAAAACCTCTATTGTATAGTCTCCTGCCGCCAACTCAACGTTGGTAACAATGTTGCTATAGCGAAGAGTTGTAATGGCATCGGTACCATTGATACGAATCGTAACCGATGTTGCATCAATTGTATCGGCGAAAGAGGCAAAGTGCGCAACCGTTACCGTTGCTGTCCCTTCTGCCATTGCACTATCAGCCAACTGCCCTCGAATTGCACCAGCAGGGAATGCTGCATTATGAATGTTGACATAGTGACCGTCTGGTGCTTCAAGCACCGCACTAATATTTTCGGCAGCAACGTCTGTAACACACCCACTATTTGCATCTGCCCCATCAGAGAAGAGACCAATCAGCACGCCACCCGAAGCATCTGCCGCACCAGTGTGGATATGTCCAGCACTTGGCGCATCGATTCCATCAAACGTGAGCTCGTAGCAAACAATGCCTGCTGCCTCATTAATCGAAATCATTGCCGTGCCGTTGCCATCCGAATCGCCCGGGCCTGGAACTTCAGCATCACCCGTTAGCGTAGCGTTTAGCATTGCCGACGCACTGCCCAACTGGCCGCGAATCGCGCCATTAGGAAAGTCGGCATTGTGAATGTTGACGTAGTGACCAGATGGATTGTCTAACAGAGCGGTCATATCCGCTGCTGACACGCCAGTTGCACAGCCCGATGCTGCACCAGCTGCATCGGCAAAAAGACCAATCAATACGCCACCCGATGCATCTGCCGCACCAGTGTGGATATGTCCAGCCGAGGGAGCGGCAATGTCGCTAAAGTCAAGGCTATAGCAGACTTCCCCTGCATCCGCATCCACCGTAAGCTTAATTGTCCCTGCACCATCATCATCGCCTGGCCCGGGGACTTCTGCCGCGCCAGAGAGCGATGTAATAAATACGACATCTGCATCGGGTGCAGCCTCAGCCGCAGTCGCTCCCGCCATGACGGTCCCTGCCTGAATCAAAAGCAGTACCGCCATCACAGCCAACCCTACAGACAGAGCTAGCGTATGCGTTTTTCGATTAAACATTTTTGGATGATTGCGTAAAGATGTACGCTCTATTGAATTTTCTGCCATCCT
Source organism: Endocladia muricata (assembly GCA_032356245.1). Lineage (NCBI taxonomy): Eukaryota > Rhodophyta > Florideophyceae > Gigartinales > Endocladiaceae > Endocladia > Endocladia muricata. Next base: position 13,916 of record JAUKWC010035922.1, read on the forward strand.
GCTTTTCTCCTAATTCGTTAAATATTTTGGTAAATAAATTGGGTGGGTTGCTCACGTGTTGTCATCAGCACTTCGATGATCAACAATCAATATCGCGGAGTACATGAGCATTATAATAAAGTCTCCATTATCGGGGCGTCAACACAGTTAATAGGGGGATTGTACAGAGCACTTAAATCGTGAGCGCTTGAGTACTCGGATATTGAGGTAGGACCATGTGCAATTGGAGAGTAGATAATGTGATTCTATTTATCTGTATGCTTAATCACTTTCGTAAGGTCTATACAGATGAATCAGAGCCTATCGCTTTCTTCAAGCTTTGTGCTAAATCAACAACTCGCCCCATATCTCCATATCCAACTCAATCTCGTCTCGATTGAGAATATCATCCAACTGCTGATCAACCGCAACAAGCTCTGCTAAATCATGCGCTACCAACTCTAGATCATCAACCGTTGCGTCAGTAACATAAGCTGCATCAAACGCCTTGCGCGGATCAAGCCAGTATCCTGCCGCGGCTAACTTTTCCCACTTTGTCATAAAGTAGAGCAACACATACGAGCGACCATCCGTGTGCGTGCTCGCTACGCGCGATCCATCTATGCTAATTGGATAGAGAAATTCCGTCCCAATTTTGGTCACAGCCGCCCGATAGTATTGCAGATCATCGGTGCGTGTAAAACGATAAATGGCGTTGGGGATAAATGAGTATTCCACGATTTGACCTAGCTCACCTGCCAAAGAGAGACTGAAAATTTTGACCCATTACAGTGGCCAAATAGACTGATGCTACTGGCCGATAGGAAAAATGCATATAGTTGCCCGGAAGTATGGATAGTAAAATATAAATCTGAGATGTGGAAAAGGTGTAGGTATGAAAAATGTTGCAAATTTTCTAGAGAGGGTATCTGCTTGATAGAATTCGCCAAAATCTTGAACAGTTGACCTGAACATGATTCAAAAATTCAGATAGAGCAAGTATAACATTTTAAGATAAAGCGAGCCAAAAGTTGCCGCCCGATCAAAGAGTACATTTGGGTGTCTTCTAGTTTAGGGCGAGTTTACGGAATACGATGTTGGTCGATGCAAACGATTTCCATATCGCACAAGCTATGACCGTCCCAAATTTACGCCACCTATCAAGTTCAGTGGGTAGCGTTGTCGGCTTGCGAGAGGATGAAGACGATTTGTTGTGAAGTGCGATATGGAAATCGCACCTACGTTAGCAAAAATGAGGTGTATTGGCCACCTTTTGGTCCACTATCGCCGTTGGAAAGCCGCTGGCAGTGCTGCCCCTAAACTAAAACGCACTCAGTACATTTTGTCGATTTGACTCGCTAACATAGGTCGCTTATTATTGATTTATTCAAGCCTTTGTCTCTGATTTACTAGAACACCCAATCTTCTGGCTGCAATCCAATTAACTTTTTCTAACCCATTATGCAAAAACGAGACGTCGTTGTCGTTGGCGCAGGTGCAACAAAATTTAGCGCAGATCGTCGTGACGCATCGATCCGTGACTTGGTTGTCGAAGCCGTAATCGAAACCATTGCCGATGCAGGAATCGACGGTCTCGCTGCCGTCTCGCACGGACTCACCTCCTATGAAAGCGATCACTTCAATCGCCAAATGACGCTCGGCGCGATCTTG
>JAUKWC010035933.1:0-15561 GCA_032356245.1 Endocladia muricata
TAAGCATTACAGGGCAATCTTAGCTCAAACCCTCTCTCTCGCGAAAAGTTGTACCACCAACTCTTACTTGCACACCTCCAAACCTCGACGATGTGCAAGTAGGCGAGCATATTGTCACAGAACCAGAAAAACGTTTGTTAAGGCACTTGCAAGACCGGTTATTTCTTGGTTGCTGAGATAAAGACGCGCTTCGTGACATTGTGTTCATGTGGCACGGGTCATTGAAACGAATGTATTCCTTTCAAAGCATAGAGCCCTCAATCGCATTAATTTAGTTCGAATCCCTAAATTCGATTCAGAATAGGAGATGTTGGCTGGCTCTTCGAATAGTAGGTAGGGACTGCAAGCACTCTCACGCGTACATTTTCTCCCTCATACGGGCAAGTGTGTACTATCGGGACTCTAGAAGTCGATGCGCAAGAGTGAGAATAAAATCAACCGGGTCGTGAAGCAAGTCCGCTTGCAACCTGCTGGGTAGAAAACGAAAAGTCGCCTCTAAAGTCTTGAATGTTGAAAAATGTTTCGAGTAACAATAATCAATACCAGACAGAGTACACAATGATGATAAAGTTTTCAGCCCGAGGTGAGCTCGACTATTAGAACCGAGCCGAATGCTTCGGTCTTAATAAAATCTGATACTGTCGTCGAGAGCTGCATACCGAATTGCTTAAAGTTTCGAAACAGTAGCCTCTCAGGAATCGGACGTCATACCAGCGAAAATTTATAAGCAGTTAGCTAACTTCTTATCTCCTGAACCACTCGGTTGAATCTGAAAACGCTTGCATTCGTACATGATCTCAGGGATCACTAATATTTTGCATATCAGCAGCCAGCAGCCGATAAAGAAGCTGAGAAACACATCGCTCGTTTAGACTACGGATTCTTTTGATCGCTGTTCCACTCGATACCGACGCCATCTGATGGCTCTTCTGACGTAGTGCTCGGAAGAAAGGCAACGGTTGATCTTTTTCTTCAACTCTCCTTCTAGCTCAGCAACAGCAGATCCGTTGCATTGCGCTACCTAGCTAATAACCGTCCCGGACGTGGTTTTAGACATGTAAGCTAATGCGCACATTAGAAACAACGAGTTGTTGATGCTAGCTGTTAAACTTCAGAGTCTGTTTTAAAGGGGTAAAGTATTGTTTTGACCACCCTGAACAGTCAATCAAATGTGGAGGTCAAAGTCGCTCACAGGATTGACACGCTTATCTTCTCATACTTTCATGAAAAGCACTACAGACATGTTCAAAAGGAGATAGGAGGGCACTAGGTAAGAGACCGTTGGTATGCAAAACGATTTCAGAAATAATCATTCATGTTCAAGCCTTGCATTGATGATGATCTAAACTTTGAAATTTGTACATCTCGGCTTCATTTTAGTTGAGCTTTCTATTCCAGACTGTTGCGGTCGTTCATAACTGAACTCTTCTTTCAATAGTTGAACTTAAAATATGTAATTTTAACTTATTTTTATTCTCTATTTTTGTTGAACGTTGAATGTATCTGTACTATGTGGCGCGCACCATGTGCTTGATGCACCAAATCGGTTTTCTTGGGACGAGCGGGGGCGTGGAGGCTGCACGGCAGCGTGGCACTTCAGCGGCGGCGTGAATTCGGGTCGCAATTGGAGGGGTACCTTTCCTCGGGAGCGTGTTGCCTGCTCTCAGAAACGAGGAGAGAAACGTGAAGGTTCGCTGGTCCCTCGACATCGACACCGCGGGCCGACGGCGACGCGGCGTATTTTCTACAGTAGGATCATTACATCTACCTGACAGTAGATCGGGTCAAATGAGTATATTATTAATTACTTATACGACGCGAACATATACCAGGGTGATGTGGCCGAAGACGGTAGAGGCAGTGGCCGAGAATGGCAATATCATGGCGCTAGCGTTTAACAATGGCCGAGGGTGGTGGGGTCATGGGCCGGTAAGGGCGAGAGCATGGCGTCTGCATGGCGCCAGAGGTGAACAGAGGTTAACACTAACCCCACGAGGATTCCTATCTTTAGGAGGGGAGAGAGATCGGATAGAGACACCTATCTTGTGCTTGACCTTAGCATCGAGATGTTATCTCCTGCAGATTCTCAGGTATTCGGTGACCATACCCGGAATGTCAGTTCATAGCTCGTCAGCCGGCTGTGAAGTCCAGTCGAGCTGGTCGGGAAGCCTCTCTCATTTCATTTGAGAGAAAAACCAATCCGAAGCCTCACCGGATGTTGTGGATGTCTAGGATGTCGACGTAGCGCGGGTTGGTGAGATGGACAGATTCTACCATGTCGCTGGAAATCTCGGTGGATTGTGGATAGTCATTATAGCATGTAAGTATGACATAATGGACTCGTTCGCTGGTCGTGTTGGTGAGCGTTGAGACGCTAAAGACGAGTGGATAGTGAACGCCGGTGATGTAGCAGGGTTCATGCCATTCGAAACAAGGATAATGGCCGCGATCTGGAGCGTGACGGACGAGCACAGAATCCCCGACAGCAAAGAAAGGTGCGGTGATATGTGTGGCTACGTAATGCGTTTGTGTTTCCGGAAATGAATGCGGACGTCCACTGAGTACAATATGAGGTCTAGTAACATCCATGGCGTCCTACACATTTCGCAGTTCCGGGTCTAGTATTATCAGACCCGGAATTTCACCAGGTGGACGTCCGAGTGCAGTATTTATAGACTCGGACGTCCAGCTAGTGGACGTCCGGGTCCAGTATTACTAGCTGATATACTACGGGCTTTGGAAGTCCAGGATGCAGTTATACTACGCAGCGTACTGCGACGTGCCGAAGTCCATTCCTAGTTTTACTGCTCAACAACGGCATTTTTCGCGGTTCCGAATGCAGGTTTGCTGCAATCGGAACTGTGCAAAGTGCCGCTGCGCAGCGCACCTAATGAAACTAAACCGAACATTCCTTGCGTACGGTGAACGTCCGGTTGCATTCTACTACATTTCCATACTGCTACATGGGTAGGCCTTCTACTGTGTTTGGATGGAGCTACGTTTTCACCATCATGCCCCACCATCACTCCTAATCCCTCGCCGTCTCCACCTCCAACAGGCTGTACTCCCTGCATCGCATCGTATACCACACGTCTTGCCACTCTTGGACGACGCCTCCCATCCCGCCCACCATCCCTTCGGGTTTGTACACCCTACCCCACCATCACCCGCACTCCCCCATCCTCTCCACCTCCAAGAGGGGGCACTCCCCGCACCGCATCGCACATCACACGTCTTGCAACTCTTCAACGACGCCCCCTATCCCGCCCAGACCCTCAGCGCCCGTGCGAATACCGTTTCGAATACGCGCTGCTTACCTGCGCACGCCATCGCATCACAAAGAAGAACTGTGCTCAGTACTTTCTGTCCACGGCAGGGTACCTTTCTAGATTTGACGTGGTAGCGTCTCGTGTCACTGCGCTTTGATTAGTGCCTGTGGCAGGTTCTTGCATTCGACAGGTTCGTCGCCATGCCTTGAAGTTACCCAAGACCGTACGAAATTTCAAAAATATTTCAATTAGGGATACGAAAGTATCACAGCTTTTCGATTCCCACCTCTCGTTGTAGTACCCGTCAGCGAATACATGATGTTCTCCTGTCGACACAGCCAATAGCGTGCTTTTATGTCGTCTGGCAGGCCCCGTCTTCCACCTTGACTACTCCCTCGTGCACGAGACCTGTACTAGATTTCGTGAACGCGGGGGTGCTCTCGAGCGGACGTACCGCCTTGTAATCACTGAAAACAAGAAGACAGTTCCACCGGTGCAAAACGTCCTACCTCTCCGTTCTCTCACTCCTCCCGCCACGTTTCCCCCTTGCAGCCATCTTTGCCAGCCCTTAATATGCGCGGCAAATTTCGGCACTGCGTCTACTCGTCTTCCGACGCGTACTTCCTTTCCGAACACGAGTAACAGCGTCACTTCCGAACACACCGACCGGCAGAGCTCGTCCCTACTTCTCCGCAAGGTTCACCCGCCCTAGAAGCTCCTGTCCACTACGGTGCCAACGTTCTTTCTGATGAGGCACTGGCGCCTCTGCTTCCCTTGCTCCCATTCCTGTGTCACCCTGGTCCAGAAACGATCACAAGTAAGACCCACCTCCTCATACAATCTATCGCAGTTTCTCTTGCCGAAGTAGAGAGGACTGCCGGCCCACGAACGGTTGACGATATCATCTCTATCCTGAGGTATCGCGACTTCTCTCTCGCGCGCTTCGGAGATCGCATTCGCTCCTCACAAGAGTGTCGCTCCCTCATACTCGCTGTTGTCAAGAAGGAGCTTGACGATCGGGGATTCTCCGTAACTCGTGTGTTGGACCACAGCGGTATGTCCTTCGGAACTTCCTACTTTCAGGACCCTGTTGAGATCCTGCGAAAGCAAATAGCGCAAGCTAACACAGAGTCATGCGACTCTCGCCCCTGTGGTGACCCCCCGCAGAGCGACACGCATCTCTTCGCGCATCCCCTGTAGACTGACGTCCACTGACGAGTTTGTCAAGACCTCAAGGAAGAAGTCATGGGTAGCGAGCTCGAGGGTGTCATCTGGGACACCGGGACGTCAGAGACCCACTCGTTTGTAGGTTGCATACAGATCTATACGGATGAATCCGGCACTACACTTAAGAACATCGCCGTCGTTACCTTTACCGTGAATGTCACTCTCCTCAACTGCGCTGCCGCTTCCCGCCGACTCTGCATAATGTCCCGGCACACCGTCGCTGGCTATCTTCGTGTCCAGCTCTTCCCCGCCGTGGACGACGGAGATTTTGACGTCCTTCCACCTTCTTCGACTACTCGCGCACCAGGCACCAAAACCTCGATACTCTACCCCGCTCTGCACTCTCTGCTATCGCCTCTGTATGACAACGCCCGAGTACGGCTCACATGCTCAAATGCCTACCATCGTCTCTTAAAATGTCACACACTCCTCGTCAGCTGCTGATGCGACATACCCGAGGCGAAGGACATCATCGGCACTCGGTCAGGCACAAAAAACAGCCAACCCTGCCACCATTGCGAAGTACTTTCAAATCTCCTCATTTCGTCCGACTCATGCCCGTCGCGCACCCTGCAGTCTACCATCTATCTTCGCAGGAAAGTGACCGACCTCGAGGACAACCCCGCTGCTCATGCATTGCTGGGCAGACTGGCTCAGGCACGAGCTGTCACCGCACAGGCGCAACAAAAACTCGTCACCTCCTCCGTGCGGAGTTTGAAATCCTTTCTGGAGACATGCCCCTTGCTTGCGCCCTATTCTCATCTCGGCACGCACTCCATTTTCGGTGTCGAACCGCTGCACAACTGCCATCTCGGCATCTCCAAGCTAGTCAAGACCTGCATATTTTCTAGGCCCGACTCCCCCGTCCTACTCACAGCGCAAGCTTCCGGAAGCAACAGTTGGAAGCAGTTCAGAACCATCCGCACAGCTCTCCTTCGCGGAGTCAACACAGTTCCGGCTGCCATTCAGAGGGACTTCTACGTTCCCGGCCTACACGTTGACTTCTCCGCCTCCGAAAAAGGCAGTCGCCTGAAGGGACTCTACACAAATGCAGGAGTCCGTGGCATGCTGGAGGCCAAACACTACAGGCCCGTTGACATGGTCTCTCCAATTATCGCAGAAATCATAGACCGTTGTTGTGATGAGGCTGACTCCGCGCCCCTCGCATCTCTTTGCGCTCAGTACTCAGACATTCTAATACTCAGCTTGAGACAGGGTCTAAAGAAGCACTGGAGCTTCGCAGAGGTTCACAACCTAGAGGACCGTGTCAATAAGTTCAAAGCCTCCATGCTTCACATGTTTGGGGACCACCAGGCCACCAGGCCCAAGACCCTCAAGTTTCATCTCCTCACCCATATTGCAGATGACATCCACAACTTTGGAGGCCGACAACATCTACATGCCGCTGTTTATGAACACGCTCACACTGTATTCAAGCAAGACTACCGCCGCACCTCCAAGCGACGGGCAACAGCCATGGACGAAACCGTCCGCCGAATCCAGCATTCTGAAAACCTTGTTCCGTTCGAGCTGGAGTTAGCTCCGTCACACGATTCCGTCGCCTCACAACCCTGCACAGGAACCTAGAAAGACCGGCACGGGGTGCGTCTTGTCACGGAAGGCTTCAGAATGTACTTTCGCGAACTCGCTCACTTGAGTACCCTCGCCATGCCGCTTCTCGGAAACGAAGAAGGTCGCCTCACCGCCGCGATGCTCCAATCAATACGCTGAGAAGCGCCAGACATCTGCGTCGATTTTCTTCTTCAGCTTGGTGTCCAGGGCACGACTGTGCTGCTGGACCTTATCCGCGCCTAGCTTCTCCAGCAGCATCCAGTGCGTACATGCGACACTCTCCAAATTATTATCGTCAAAAGGGGTTAAGCTCTCGGCGGCTTCTGTCGTTCCGTCAACGATTATGATCCCGACTTGAATGTCATTCGGCTCAACCCAATGCGGAAACATGTCGTTTAGCGCGCTTATGTAAATAGCAGCTTCGGCCCGATGAAACGGCAGCGATTCAGCTTCGTGCTCCTAGGCGCTGACGACGAAGAACACATCGACACTGTATGGGCTGCCCAGGTTTTGTCTTTCTTCCGTATGCATGGCCGTGAATCAATGCAACCTCCCAAGTGTGCCTTCGTTCGGTACATGGATTGTATTCGACCAATCGGCGCTGTTGGGTGCACTCTGCAATGCGTGTGCTTGCGGTAGTGTACAGATGAGAATGTAAATCGCGCAGAACATCCAGTCCTGCTGCCACAGATCCAGCGACGAGGTCCTCGAGCTGCCGCTTCTCTCTTGTTTGGCCTGTGCATGGACCCTGCTATCAGTCGGACAACTCACCTGGTGCGATCAAATCTCCACATCCCGCCTTTCACTCCTCAGCTCCACTAGCTCTACCATTGTTTCTACATAAACAGGTTCTACAGAGACCCTCATGCATGGCTGATTCTACCTGATCCCTTCCATTCAACGGACACGCCATTCTCCCTGCACTAGAATTAAACACACGAGAGAACTGCAATCCGTTTAGTGAGCTACCAGCATAGAAGTGCGGTTTTCGTCCTTCTCTCGCTTCTGTGTGTCGACAGTTACTCGTTCTCTGCTCCAGCAGTAGCGCGCGGGGGAGAATCCGAAGTTGTGGTTGGAATCCGTGACAGGCCAAACGCCCTGTTGCAAAGTTCATGCGGTCTCTCGCTTGAGTCTGCACGTGCAACATAGAAATCGAAAACACCGCAAAGCATACTGGACATGTTGTCCGAAAACCACATCTTTCGTTCTGCCACATAAAATTTATGCTCTGAACCCACCTTCATCACGTTTGTGGCTACTCCAGGAGCGCATGCTAGCAAATCCTCGCCATTCTCCTCACTAGACCGTTCCACCTCGTCATTCACCGTCTCACATAACGCCCCCTCAACAGTAGAACCATACCAAGACATCTATTTTTGAACAATGCGGCATACAACGCTGCAAACTGTGCATAGTATCTGCGCAGTTGCCATGGGCACGTACTCGGAAAACGCCAGGCTGCCAGTGCGCTGGCGCTGGCCGCCACGGCCCTCAGCATGCTCCAGGCAGGATACCACTGTTGCCAGCCAGACATCCAGGCGTGCGAGTTGCATGATAGACCCGTACGCGGAGGCTCCATTCTGTGGTGCATGGTACCTTCGGAGCTCGTAAAGGATATCTCTCTCCAAAGAGTTTCCAAACAGTACGTCACCCTCGTCAAGATTACACACCTCCTTCGGTACAGAGGAATCGCCTTATGATAGATCCTCGACCTTGCTGTGTCGCCACCATGAGAAGTCTGGAGTCCTTTGCTCCGCTTCTAAACCTATCAACTTCACGCGGGCTTGAAGTGCCTAAGACGAGCGCTCTGCCCGCTCGCTGTCCGATACACATGTGATCTTCCGCGACATCAAGAAGAAATACCCAAGGCATTGGAACAGCTTGTCACTAGCGCTTCACTTCCGCGCGCTCGTGACGTCAAAGATTGTCTGCCTCATCCTTGCACATAGAGCAGAGTCTGTTGAAAGAGCCTCCTCCCACTCGTGGCGGGATTCGGCGTCCGAAAAACAACGATGACCAGTTCCCGGTGCCAAGCTCTACACGCACCATTCCAACCAGATCCGTCACCTCATCGTAGTGAGAACGCGTATGGTACTCCCTATAATTGGTAGAAACGATTGGTGGAATCGGCACGACACTCTCCAGACCGTCCGGGAAAAGTACCCCCACCACGCCCGGCTCACTGCGAACCGCCCAGTGCCGGTCTGAAACAGAACTTGTTGGGTTCAGCTCAGCAGTATCGTGATGGCGCCCTTGCATAATCTGCTTCTCGATGGTCTTGGCAACACTAATGTACTTTGACCCCACTTGTGTCTTACGGTTGCGACGCTCTGACCACGTCTAGATCCGGCACGCAGTCTGGCCTGCCGGGTGCCACAAGAAATCCCGCGGGGCACGCGTAGGATCTCGCTCTCCTGCTTCATATTCTTGAAATCGGCTTGTAGTCTCAGGAATTCTGAAAGCGTTGCCTTAGTCGTCACTCGCACCTCAAGAAGCACTTGATCGGCCTCCCGTACCTTCTACTTGTAGTCGTTGACCCTTGTCTTGAGACCGGTAATCTCTTGCTCCTGCGCCCTGACCTTGTTCGTCTGCTCAGCAAGCATCGTTTGTAGCTCTTCTATCTGCTCACGCCAGACCGATTGTGAGCGAGCTGCAGCGGAAGTCTCAAACCTTGTCCAGGACGGCACGGGTGGAGGTCGAGACGAAGAGGGTCTCATCCCCGATGCACCAGGAGGACGCAGAGTCCTACGATGAATTTTCACTGCTCTACGGCGGATGTGAGACCGCACATGGATGGCAATGCCGGGCGTGCGGACGCGCGGAGCGGACGCAATTCCGACCGGGACGGTGAAGCTGGCTGTACTCGAGCTGCAGTCAGGCTGAATAGACGGACGACAAGGAGACATCTGGGTGGCAGCACGCCCTTGTGGACCTGCCAGTGTCATAGTAGCACCGTGAGTCGCCGGAACAGTGGGAACATCGGCTTGTTCACTTTCTAGACAAAACAGAGACGCATCCGGCGTTGTCTGGGTCTGGACAACCCCCCTTAACCTGCCTGCCGGGTGGGGCCGAGCTGCATTAACCTCGCGGCTCGGTGCAGTCACAGCGACAGGCGCAGCCGGGGCATCATCCTCCCCCCGCCGCTGCTCGTGGGTGCGCATGCGAGATTTTGGTATTGGAACAGCGCTTCTCGTCCTTCTGGCCGGCGGAGCCATCAATGTACAGCTGCGTAACAGGCAGGATAGTACAGAACGGGGGCTCGGTGAGAAGAAAAAGTTCGAAAACTACGTCGCAGTTGTTGTGAACTGAGCACTACAAATGCAGGCTAGCAGCTACCACTGATAGTGGGACCCTTGTAGAGTCACGCACACGCGGAGAGTACCTGCCGACGTTCGAAGTATCATATGCGTCAACGGCAGGACTGGAAGCAGGGGTTGAGGGCCTGCAAATGGGAATTCCAGAAAGTAACGAAAAATCAGAATAGGGGGGTGTCATTAGTGACAGGGGTGGAGCTCAGCACATATGAGATTACATAGGGCAGAATGGTGTTGTTCTTCAGATTAAATTTCGCACATTTATCTGCTCATGTGTTTTCACATGTGTTGATCTAAGCCCCTGTCACTAGTGACACCCCCTAGTCTAAATTTTCATTTCTTCGCAAACCTCTTTTTTTTGCTATAGCGACCCCAAAGTCGCCCACTTTTCTGGGCAACCTTTCTTGCGGCTGAGCCCAGTTCACTCTCAGCTTCAATCGTGTGGCCTGCGCGCCGGGAACTGGCTCTTAAACTGGCATGTAGTGTTTAAGTTTGTTTATCTGCACCCTACTTTGGGAGATCCTTTCGCGTACCTACAACCTAACCTTATCCCCATATTTTGTGAACAGCTCCTCGCCTTTCAGAATCTCGCGCATCGCACGGATCGTAACGGTGTTTAGTGAGCGAAGAGGTCTTCTTGACAATTCCCCTCGACCTTCGTAAAACTCCACGTTTGTGTCTCGCGCTCTAGAAGTACCGCTATATCGCTCGTCCTCATCCGCATGCAAGTACCGGGCGTCATGCATAAACCCGCCCGCACAAAATAGGGCCGTACCGCGCACACCTAATGCCTCTGACCTTCACGGGACTGCGCCCGTCTTTGCACGAGAAGAACTACTCGGTTGAATCGTTCTTTGTCTACCTCCATAATTCCACCTCCGTAGATCTGCGTCATCTCCCGGGTGCGCTCACGCAAATCTGCGTATAGGAGCGTGCCATAGAAGTGGGCGATTGTCTCTCCTTTCGCGGAGACCCGGTCCGCAAACATCACGAGCCCGACATCTTCGTACTTCACGGTCTACGGACGCACCACCACACAACTCGCCATCGCTACCACCGCCTGTAATGTTAGCGAGTCTTGCGTGTCTAGCAGGACGGAGTACTTTGCTAGCCAGTTTTCCATCGACGACCTTGAAAAGCGCACGGAAGGCATGGGATCCTGGCGTAGTCCGCAGGAAACCGGACTATGTAGCCTGGTAGATATCGATACCGGGGACATCCAGCAGGAGCATCCGCAGGGCTGTTCCCCATCCTGGCAGACACATTCCTCTTCACACCGGCCAGGTACCGTGTGCCAAGCCCCACGGCCCGCGGAGGGCCACCGATGTCGCACGTGGTGCTCACAACACTTTCGCAAAAGGTCTTATCCAAGCTCGATTGAGCTCGACAGGCGCAGTCGGCATCCTTTTCGCACCCCACGAGATGGCGATGTCTCGGAAGCCATAGGAAAGCTTTTGCAGTCGCGCAAGTACCACTGGACAAGTCCGCCACAAGGTCCCTCGGTGCGAATAGTGCAACAATAGCTCGCTCATGTGCTTGATGCTCTTCCGATCACGTCTGTCTGTGTGTCCGGAAAATGAAGCCGACGTTGAGGGGGTGCAGTAGCGTAGGAAACCGTTCACCAGTACTGCAAATTTTGGAATGCCATGGAATCCTGACTTCTGTGGCGTTCAAAAACATGGAGTTCGTGTAGTACGGCGGTTTTTCGCACGGACGGTGACTTCTGAAGGAAAAATATTTTGAACTGCCGCGTCCAGTGAACGCCCGCATCCACTACCCGCAGTTCATTTCCTAGTAAAACATCCAGCTCGTACAGCGAATTGTGCAGTTCACTGCAGTTCCGCACCTCACGTTATGTACCTCAATTTCGCATGATGGCCTATAGTCTGCCTCACGTGGAACGGCTTACTTTCGAACCTTCATACTCTTAATTGCCTTCCAACGGATTTCGCGGCACTGCACTGAGGATCGCTACGCGCGATATGCGCCATCTGTGGCTCTAGAAAACTGAGCATCATGCTCGGAGACGTTCGGGTGCACTGGCCCACCCACAATCTTGCCGACGTTATTCGGTACAAGATGATGTGTAAAATTCTGCGCAAATTTCTCGGACAGTATGGTAAACGTATTGCAACGCAAACAAGGACTGACGTGTAACCTGCGTAAGGCGTGGCACATTGCACGAGTACTCCTAGACGGCGTCAGTTTAGTGCCTTCCGAACATAAGACGTTTAAAGGTAAGGCGTGGCTGAAACGTAGTAGTTCTGTCCTTCGTGATGCGTTCGTGTCGCAGAGCCTGCTTCGTGCATTGCCCCGTCACTGGTTAACAATACGCCTCCAAATTCATACATCTGGCACCGCGTCGTTTGCGCCGAAGTTTTGCGAGTAGCAGCGCAACGCTCAAGCCTACAGTCGAGTGGGCATCCTTTCATACGAAACAACTTTCTTCCTACGCTGTACGGCCACCCACGCTTAGAAGCACGTGGGAAGTACAAACGCCAGTACTTCAGTCAACCCTTGCCGTAGCCGTGCTACAGTTGACGTGTGTAGAACGGGAGGTACATACTTCTTGTGCTGAACCGGTCTTACACGTATCACGCGAAGCGTAGAAGCAACTGACCGTCGAGTCGACGCCAAAGAGAAGTTGTGAACGAGCATTTCGTGGCGTTTAAAAGTAAGCAATGTTTAAGATCGGCGGGGTGTTACTAGTGACAGGGGTTGAGATCTACCCGTCTGAAAATACATGGGCAGATGGCTGTTGTTCTTCAGATTAAACTTCGTGCATCTATCTGGTCATGTGTTGTCGTATGTGTAGGTCTGAGCCCCTGTCAATAGCGACACCCGCCTATTCTGAAATTTCATTATTTCTCAATCCTCTTTTTCCTGCTGTAGCGGCACCAAAATCGCCCACTTTTTTGGGCGACCTTCCTTACAACTGAGCCGAAGTCTTTCTCTGCCCCTGTCTTGTGGCCTGCTCGCCTAGAACTGGGTCTCAAACTGGCATGTAGTGTTTACGTTTGTTTCACTTCACACTATTTAGCCACTTCTTCGTGTAGCTACATAATCTTCCTCAATACTTTTCAGAACTGCAAGCAAATCCTCGGGGTCATCCCAGTCCAAACCATCATCTGTAGGACTGATCTCCTGTGCCGTACTACTCGCGCCCGCATGCAAGTCTGTAAAACCAAACTATGTCCGCGCCATCTCCACTTTTCGAATCCTTACCTCTTTGATTACTCCTACGTCTAACACGTGCCATCTCACTGGCCGGGAACTGAAGTAGCCCTCTCAGTGCGTAGAACACCTGGTCCGGCACACGTCTCCCTTCCGGCATAAAGTACATATGGTACCGTACCGTCAACCCACCGGCAATGCGGTCCCCGTGTCCATCCGCGGTGCCCGTGAGATGCCCGTGCTCGAAAAACACAAAGCTGGGCGGGACAACGATCTTCCCCATCTTGAACAATGCCGCCGCTGCTACCTGCTCGCTCTCCTCCCCGTCTGCAAACGCGGGTGAATAGTCCCACTCCCACAACGGGAGGCCCACTTCCCCGCTCACGATTGCGAAAAAGCCCGGCGTCTTCGCTTTGAATAACTCCTCAATGTCAGTGTCCGGCGCTTGCCGTGGGCAGTCCTTCCCAGGCACCAAGAACCGACCACCCGTCTTAGGTATGAGCAGCTTCCTCTCAGATACCTTCCCCAGACCGACGAGAGCACCAAGCTGATCCGTCCCCATGTCCAGCTGCGCACGCCTTCGCGAAGGTCACACCCAATCCCCCCTCGATTCGCAGGGTTCCATCACCGGGCGCCGTGTACTGGAGTAGCGGGCGATTCCGACCTCTCGGTTTGCTGCTTCCCCCTCTTCTTCCCCCTCGTTGACGGTCAGTTCCACCAGGTCTCACTCGACCCCTATCCGAGTGCGTTCTTCGCGTTGAATGTGCTCGCAATGACCGAAAAAAACTTTCCAACGGGGGAAAGCTTCCACCTGGGCGTCAACATCAGGGGCTCGAGGCTTCCGTGCGAAATGCCGCTGGAGTCCGTGAAATACTAAAGGCACGTGTAGCCGACGTGCTGAAGCTGACCTTGTCGCCTCTCGAAGTAGGCACATCCTCTGCTACAATCCCAGCCCCCGTCTGCTACGTCCCTCCAGAAGTGTGTCTGAGGCCAGTTGGGCTTCCAGATGTCCAGACCCACATCGATACCCTCGAGCACGGTAAAGTACACGTAGCTCCCCATGAAGAACTGAAGCCCATGCATGGCAACGACGTCCTTGGCGGAGAGGTACAAGTGCGCCCGGTGCTCAATGGGTATGTGGATGGGAAGCAGCCAGAGCCTAGGGTGCGGGGTCCTTTGCCATCCACAGTCGCAACTCCTTTTCTTCGTGGTCCGGCGGGCCGCCTAATGCAAGATTTTCCCAACTGTCGGGTGTTTCTTCAAGCACCACGGTCTTGTCCGCAGTGCCGACCGCCAGCTGGTTCGGAACCTTGTTGCCGAACATCGGCAGTGCACCTTCACGTTGGCCCGTGTTCTCCTAGGCCGCCTTGGTCTTCTCAGCGACTCCTCGTCTTGACTGCCCCACTGCTCTTTTGACTACACCAGACTTCCTGGACGGCACACTCTCGACAAGGTGAGGCGTTGTCCGTGAGGAGGGTGCAGCCGTTGTCTCCCTCGCAAGCAATTTTGTCGCTGGCAGCACTCCTGGGGCCTTCCGCCCACGGACTGCAGACTCGAGTGCAATCGCATGGGAAGCAGTGTCACGCCGGGCAGAGCGGCGTGTAGAAGGCACAGCAGCTGAGGTCGTCACGCGAGCCAGGGCGGCGTGCTGGCTGAGCCCAGGAGCAAAGTACTAAGTTACTATATTCGCGAGGCGCGTAGCACGCGCCTTGTTGCGCTTCTCGAGATCTTCTGCAGAGTCGTTGTCTCTTTTGGGAAAGAGGCACATCTGGTTCAGATAGAGCTCTTTGACGGAAATTCTGAGGAGTATCGATTGAGCAATCTCAGTCCCCAGAAAGTCGTCACAACTGAGGCCTTTACCCTTGCCATATTTTTCGAACAAGTCTAGACAGACTTGGCAAAGCTGACGCGCGCACGGGTTGAAAGCTTAGATTCAAACTTTCCGGCGCGGTCCGCGTTGTTGGTGAACCCCGACGCGACAGTCCTGCACAGAGGTACGACTCGGGGGCTCTTCCATCAAAAATGCGGGTCATCAAAATGAGTGATGCCGGGCTTTTTAGATTTCGGGGTATCGAAGGGCAGGTCGAGCAGCACTTTCACTAGGCCTGAGTCTCGGAGGAAAATCTCCGCTACGCGTACGTAGCAGCGGTCGGCAGACAACCTCGTTGCTTGGAGCAGAATGGTCTTCGTCATTGCTTCCCCAGCTCCCTTTTGACTCAACGCCAATGGGTCCATGTCATTCTCAACGGCGAGAGCATGCATGAAGTGGATGGAAATCATGAGCGAGTAGAAGAACGACTTGTCGATGCGGACTAGTCTGGCGGAGGAATTCTGCCGAGACGCGTTGGACATTATTTCCGTATCTGTCATATCCCGTCTGTCTTTTCGGCGGATAAGACGCACGCGGGGGCGCTCGCGAGCACATGCTGTGCCATTGTGACCGTCTTTCTGGCTAAGGACAGCTTGGCGGCTATGTAGGCCGTCCATCATATCACCCTTTACACCTCCGCACGACACCAAGCTGTCCTTGATGGTCTCGTCAGCGATATCCGGTAGCGAGGGATTGTCGCACCGTCGCACTGTGACCAAGATGACGATAAAGTCCTACTTGTAGCCGCGCTCAACCATGCTGGCCTAGAGCCCGTGGATGGTCGCTTCTGTGCTTTCGCGAAGAACGTCCTGCGGCCATATGGACTGCGCCATATATACGTGGACCTTGGTGGACTCGTAGTCGGCCTTTGAGGAAGTGCGACACGACACCGGCTGCTGCTCGACCTTCACGGCAACCACATCGGAGTCCTCACTGTCGACAGTCTCTACTGCCGGAGAACGTTCGGGCAAGGAGCGCGCCTGGGCTGAGGCATCTCGGGGCTGGCGTTTGCGTGGCGGCGACTACGACAGATAGGGCTGCACGCCCACTTGAGCCCGGAACTTCTCCCCTGTCGCGGCTGGCTGCAATTCCGGCTGCGGTTCTACCCACACCTACGGCTCAGTGCTCAACGTGG
>JAUKWC010035944.1:0-32964 GCA_032356245.1 Endocladia muricata
GACATGATGCAACTTTGGGGGGGGGGCGGGGGGGGGGGGGAATGGGAGGCAAGGGTGCGTAGCTGGGGGGCGGGGGGGGGGGGAACACTGGAGTGTAGCTAGCGAGAGGGGGCCGTTGCGGAGGAGGGATGGGGCGCCTGGAGTCTGTGTGTTTTTTAAGTTGGGCGTTGTGAAGAGGGGGCGGGGGAAAGTGAGTGCAGTCTAGCTAGAGTGTGAGGAATGGCAACGTGGATGGGGAAAGCTCAAGGTTAGGGTTTTTAGGGGACAGATGACGACACATACACACCACAGGTCCCAGTGAACTCGAAATGAACTCATCCAACCACTACCTGTTACCAAATCCAGTGCTGGACAGTATCTCCGCGAGCTCTCCTACTCGCAACCAACCAATTGCGGGCGCGTCTCGACATCAACGCGTTGAAGAGCCCTGCACATCCAGCAATGCCAACTTTCCTTGCCGCAACCGAAACACCGATGCATCCGACCTGCCCACAGTACGACTCCCTGCCCCATGGCTCTCCTCTCCGTCTGTACGCGAGAGAACACAGTAAAAAAAATACACTTTTACTGCCGACTCCTCGTCCTTCTCGTAGCTCTTTTCACTCTACACACGCCTTCTCAACAGCACAGGGCATACAACACATGGGCGAGGCCGAGCAACACAGAGCTGTCTGCCTCTCTTTCACCAACCATCAGCCAACCATCCCCCTTCCTTATCCCCCTTCCTTCCTCGACCTTCCTCATGACCCCGAGCTCACATCACTCGTCCGTCCTTCCGACCCACCTTCCCCGCTTGATCGTCGCTCCTTGTCGCCCCCTCCCATTCCCGCTGTTGCCGCCGCAGCCGCACTCACCGACGATACCGACGAGCTTTCCTGCCCGACCTGCATGAAGATCTTGCCCAACTTGCGCAGCCCCGTGGCCCGCGCATGCAGCACGTCGCCCCGCTTGCGCACCCGCCTCCCTTCCTTGTGTTCCTTTTTTGGAAGCAGGAACCGCTCAATTCCCTTTTCAAGCGTGTCCAGCTTAAACCGCGACTGCGACGACGGCTTGTTGGGTGCCTCTGCCGACATGTCTCCGGCGGTCCCCGAGCCTAGGTTGTATGGTGCGTAGAGCACCCCTGGGCCCGTCATGCTCAGTCGCCCTTCCTCGTCGAGGTCCTGGATCAGGCAGGTCAAATCCACCTCGTTATTTGGCAGGTCCTTGCCGTCGAGAATGTATGCAATCACTTCATCAATCGTGCTTTGAATGTCGACCACCGTGATTTTCCACATCATGTCAAACGCGTTTTCGACCATATCCATCGCCATGCGCTGCGCCTCCTCGTCGTCAATGCTCCGCCCCTCCTTTTCTAGCTTGCTTACCCGTTCCTGCATCCGCCGTTGCTTGTCCATCACCTTGAGTGCTGCCCCGGAGGCCTTGATCTGCGTTGATAGCTTGTGTGTCGAGTATCCAAACGAGCTCATCATCCCGGGGATCCCTAGCAGATGGTCACGCCCGAGATAGATGTCTGCCTTGCGTGTATAAATCTGTCCGATTGTGAAGAGCATAGCCGCCCCGCTGTTAGCCTCCACCATACATGCCGCCTTGGTGTATGCCCATTGTATGAATGCACTCTTGTCGCCATCCGTCCAAGGCCGTAAAATTCGTATCAACTCATCCACCAACTTTCTTACTCGCTTCCGTTGCACTTTTTTCAAAAACTCCTCTGAAGGTGCATTTCCGTCTTCATCTACATTTGACGCCAGAGACGCGAGTTGCAGCTCGCCCACCAGAAACTCAAACTGGTCTGAGCCAAACAGCATGTCGAACAGCTGACTCGCGTCCACAGTTTCAAAATTATTCTCATCCAATCCTTCCATCCCGTTCGTATCATAAAGCACGCGCGTATGGTCGTTGGAGAGTACTTGGTAAGCTTCGCTGAGTTTTTGAAACTTCACTGTCGCGTCCGGGTCATCCGGATGTCTATCTGGGTGACAGCGCTTTGCTTGCAAGTAGTATGCCTTCTTAATGGCAGAATCACTTGCTTCTGGGCGAACGCCCAACACGTCGTACAAGCATGTATCCTTCACCTTGCCGTCTCGCACGGTCCCTCTTCCCGCATCCGTTTTGGACAGTCGGGCGTCCCGTTCCCGCTCATCCAAAATGCTGTCAATCTCGCGTACCATCGCGTTCAACTCTTCATCTTCCTGGCACAACTCCTGACCCTTTTTGAGCTCCCTGAGAGCTTCCTCTAGCTTCCCAGTAAGCCGCAGGATCATACCTTTTGCCATCCAGCTAGAAGGCCACGTGGGCGCTGTTTTAATGCATTGTTCTGCGTCATGCAAAGCATTCTCATACGATGCGTCACCTTCCTCCAACCCATTCACTCGTCGCGCAAGGTTCATATACGCCTTGCACCTCCCTGCATACATCTCCTTGGTCGGAAATCTGTCCTCCGCCTCGCAGGCAGTGATAGCAGCCGAAAATGCGCTTACTGCCCCCGAATAATCCGCCTCTGCCAACAACTTCCTCCCCCTCCCCTGTGCCCTCACACTCACGGCCTCAAACTCCGCATACAGTTCCAGCGCACGCTCATACAACACCTCAACATCCTCACTATCCGGACATAGTAGAGATCCTTTCTCCAACGCCTCCTTCGCCTCGATAAAACGTTCCGAGTCAATGAGGGCGGCGCCAATCCGACACCACGCCTTTGGCCAGGTCGCATCAATCTCCGCTGCAGCCGAACCATCTTTCACCGCCGCGTCGAGATGATGGGCAATGCGTGGACGGTCAGGAGTCTCTGCGTCGCGTAGCTGACGCGCAAGCTTGTAATGGGCGGCGGAGCGGTTGGAGAAAAGCTTTTTGTCATCCGGGGCACCGGCAAGGGAGAGCTCATCAATGGCGGACGAGTAGCCGGAGATGGCGCCGCTCCAGTCGCCAAGTCGGAAGGCAGCGTTCGCTCGTTGGCGCGCTTCGTCAGCCATGGTCTGCTCGCCGCCGGCGGGTTGGCGGGAGCTTGCTGGCGAGCGTGGCAAAAAAGTGATTTGGCGGACGACTTTGGGCAACGTGAGCACAGAATGCTGGGAGTGGAGAGAAGCGTGGAGCAGTTAGTTGCGTGCGTGGATGGCAAGGCGGATGGTGGAGCGTCGGAGAGATAGAGAATAGGAATGGCAGGGAGATAGGCGTGCATGTGTTGAGCCAGACAGGAGACGAAGAGAGAGTAAAAGCGAGCGGCGCAAGACGAATTAGAGAGGGAGGGGGTGAGGAAGGAGTGAGACAGGGGTGAAGACGCGCGTAACACCATACCACGGAAAGCGAGCGCGCATATGAGACTGCAATCTGTGGAGCGACCAGCAGTGCCCAAAGACGGCCTGGCCAAAACCCCTGCAATCACGATTTTGTCCGCATAATCTAGATTCGTTTAACGCATGGCAGCAGAGTATTGGAGCGATTACAATCGCCCGTTAATTCGGAACCGAACCTCGCAACCCAAATTATTCTGCTTAAAATTGGGATACAGCCGCCAGCAGGGTTATGTAGTTCCCACGTGCGTACAGAAAACCGGTCCATCCCCAATTCCGCTCCGCTCTCCCTTCGTCACCTTGCTTCAATCCTGCCGACCGTTCGCATGCCTCTGTCTCTCCAGCCACCTTACTCTCGCTTACTATCCTCCCTTCCCCGCCACTCTCACGAATTGCACACCAGCTGCCTCCCTCTCCATAACCTCCGCGAGCACTCGAATTGTTCCGTAAACCGTATCCACGCACGGCGTCGCCACCCCACACACGCGCGCTAGCTCCACCACTGCCCCCATGATCGTGCCCACCTCCATCGCCCTCCCTGCCTCGCAGTCTTGCAGCATGGATGTCTTATGTCTTCCCACGCGCGCTGCTCCGTCCACCCGCCGCTCCAGACCCACCCGCATACGCGAGCCTAGTGCCTCTGCCACACTCTCCACCTCCCGCATCATGCTCACTACCACCGTCCGTCCGGGCTCCTTGCCACACAGCTCGTCTAGCGTCGCGTGCGTCAGCGCCGATAGCGGGTTCACTGCGACGGTGCCCCATAACTTGAGCCACAACTCGCCGCGAACGTCGGGGAGAATGGGTGATTTGAAGCCGGCCCGTATCAACATGGATGAAACTTTCTCAACAAGGCCATTGGTCGTGCCGCTGGGTGTGCCAACGGGGAAGCGCACGCCCTCAACATGTGTGACCACACCGGGAGCAGACACGTTTGCGGCGGGGTAGACTACGGACGCCACAATTTTCGATGCGTCAATCCCGTCCTTGAGCGCGCCACCAGGGTCCACCGCTTCCACCGTGCGTCCGCGAAACTCGGCGGGGCCGTTATACTCTTGGAAATACCACCATGGGATCCCATTTTGCGTCGTGACAATTGCTGTGTGATCTCCAACGACTTGACTAAGAGAAGGGAGCACGGCGCGGATCTGATGCATCTTGAGTCCCAATACGACCACGTCCTGCACGCCGATGCCCTCCAGCGAAGAGGTGAATATTGAGCCCGCGGCAGACTGCACTTCAGTTCCGTCCGGTTTGATGAGCTTCATGCATTTGGCGAGCTGCATTGCCGCAAGATGTGGACCGCGCGCTAGGAAGGTGACATAATGCCCCTGGCGAGATAGCTCCACGCCCAGAAGTCCGCCAATAGCTCCTGCACCAACAATACAGACTGAACATTGGCCGGTGCTTGCCATGCTTCGTCGCGATTCTAGCGCTCCTCCACCACTTCAGGTGATGTGTTGATGTGATCCGCCGTGGTTTGAAGCCTTTTCCGCGACGGAAAGTCACATGGATTCAACGCAGAAATTGATGCTTCCAGTTGAGACGGACGTGGTTAGCATAGAGTCGAGACCAACCTCTTTTGATGACGAGCGAAAGTAGTAGGAATCATCTCAACGTGAAGCAGCAGAGTGACGCTGGTGAACAAGTATGAGAATGCATTTTTCACGGCGCATGACCAGTATTTAGAACCTATAGTATGACAGCACGCAGCGTTAAAATCAAACACCCAACTCTCCCTGTTTTCTTCATCCTGTAAAGCGCAGACAACTTCTGCTTATGGACCGAACACGTCTTCTAACATCTTGAAGCTGAGTGACACTTTGTACGACTGCCGCGCTATGCGCATTGGTCGGCATGCCGCGAAGGCAGCGCTCTCTACGTAATCCCCAACTTCGAGCACAGATTCAGAAGCGAGCGCGTCTGAATCCTCCATCTTTTGCAGTGGTTACTGCACCGACAGCCGACGATCAATTTCGCGATACGAATGTGCATACCTGGGTCCGCTTGCCGGATGATGACGAGGCAGACAAGTCGCTAGCGGGACCCACTGATGAAGTCTCTGCGAATGATTCAGAGGAGAATAAGCGGGAAAATTGTGACGAGAAGCTCAGCAAAGACGACGCATTTTGCAATGTTCTTCGGCGTGTCGCTCGAGATTTCGATCAAGAGAGACGACCTTACGCGGCTATGACTGCGCGTCATGCGATTTCTCTCGTTCGAAATGGCGCCCAAGATGATATCAATCCAGGCCTTTGGCCTTTCATACGAAGGATGGAGGAGCAATTGAGAGCTGACAAAGAGGACAACATTTGACCTCAAAGCAAAGTTTTACTTTTTACTTTTCTAAACTTGTGCAGAAAGCTCCATGGTGCATCTCAAATGCTGTCAGCGGCCCCTACTTTAGAAACCCACGGAGGCCCATCTTTTGTCCTGTTTCCAAGTATGCAAAAATAAGTTCAGTCAGAACCCGCTAGTCCCCTCGAGTACTCGCACCTTTCAAGAAAACACTGCGTCGGTGCAGTTGAGAGAACTTACCGTGTTTTGCAAAGTGACCCTCATATCGCGAATACGCTTGCGGTTGGCATCCAGATCACTCTTCCCTAGCCTTGATGCGCTGCGATATTCCACAGTTTCGTTGTCCGGCTGGAAAAAGAACTCAACATCATCCACAAATCCAAACAATTTGGATGCATACTCGGCATAAACTACATTTTCGGTACAGACGTGAAAAAGGGTTCGCGATAAATTAAGACGTGGAGGTGTTAGAAATCATACCGAACGTTCTGCGACTTCAGAAACAAAGACAAAAACTTCGCAGTAAGGGGGTGCAGAAACTCACTGTAGTGTCCTTGTCCAACTTCGCTTGATGTTGCTCTGCTTTGAACGATTGTGGTGCGAGGAGTATCTTCAATGACTTTGGTCACCTCCGCAATTGCCTCAATCATAGTCTTTCGCGGTCCGTTGGGAACAGCGTTGTACGTCCATGCGGGGACAAAATGCTTGTCGTACTGGCATGAGCAAAAAAGGTGAAACAGGAATAGATGTCAGACCCCGCGATAGTGACCCAAGCAGACCATCAATTCCTGACCACCATTGCGGATTACCTTCAGGCGTGTCTGCAGTGAACGTACCACGTTTTCCATAGATGACACGCAGTTTGGCGTAGCTGGGCAACTGCTCAGATATCGCTCAGATCGAAGACCAATATCTGTGGGCCTCTTTCCCGGAAATTTCAGAAATGCCGCTTGCGATTCGCTGGGTAAGGCGATGACAGCGCCGATTGTAACTGCGCTGACCACGAGCGCACCTTTGCCAAGAGAGGACAAACTATCGGATAACCCCATGCTTGGAGTATTTACGATAGAGCATTTGCGAGCCTGAACGGGCCCAGTTCGCAAGAAGGTCGAGCGCAACGCGACGGTGGATTGAACAAAAGCCATTGGAGATTGCAAAAGCGGACCGGGTGGCAAAAGCTGAACTGAGTGTGTGTCGTGGTGCGAACGCTACTTCGAAACAATCAACCTGGGTGACAAACGTAGAGAAGGAATGTGTGTGTGGAAGGAAAGAAATTCGTATCAGCTATGGCAGGCTAAAGCGACATAGACACGAATACCGCCAGCAAGGGAGATCTCGGCAATTTCACAATGCGATGTCTCGAAATATAACTATTTTTCAATATCCCGCGCGAATCTCAACGGGGATGTTGGGCCCCGTGCAGGGAGAAATAGTTGGTCTGGGAATGCTCGACCTGTGCATCTGAAGTGCATCGAACTTCAACACTGGGCTTATCCTTCAATGCCCTCGGAACTGTATACGCAACCATTGACTGTCTTTTTAGCCAAAACCCGTACGTACGCAATCTGAAGATACACCTGGCACTGGGCCGTATTACCACATATGAAGCCGTTGCCCGAAAACTCTGTAGAACTCGTTTCTCGTCTGAACAACCACAGCCCACTGTCTTTAATTTGCTTTTCTGAACCTGTCAAGCACAGCCGAGTAACTTGGAATGACGAAATATGATCACTACAGAGTTATTGGAGTTCTGCGGGAGAACTGTTACCTTAGCGATTGCATCTCACTTTTCGACAACCGGTTGATGTCCTGATGCAAAGTTGACGACAAATTATTGGCAATCCCCAACACAACCTGTATTCGATATGACGCGTAAGTGAAAAATACTGGAGAATCGCGGGCGAATGAGCTATTATTCAGAGCAATCAAGCCAGCATTTTGCTAACGACATTTTTGAGCAAAGACCCATCGACTTCTTGCTTGTGTTCTTTCATGACATAACTTTGAGTGCATAGACATTCGCGTTCACAAGGGGGCGTGTGTACGAAACATTTGTATTGTCAGCTTTTGAACGAACAGTGATAAAATAAACGTGGGGCTGCGGAAAAAACTTGATGACATCCTTTTTCCAGTGCCCCATGAACACAAAACAGTCATGAGCAGTGAGGCAAAACATATACATACCCCATAACCTTCCCCATTTCTCCCTTTTTTGAAGCGCCAGTTTTCTCTATCGCCTCTTTCGCCCACTCGGTTGTCTGGGCCTCATCAGCAAGACTCGGCAGCCACTTTTCAATAACGTCCAGTTCTTTTTGTTCGGCATCCGCCAAGTCTGAACGACCTCCGTCGCGATACATAGTGATACTTTCCTTGCGCATCTTCGCAAGCTTTCTCAGTTGGGCAACTGCGACATCATCTGGTAGCGTATCAGCGGCTCCGGATTCTTTCAAAGCATTCAAGAAGGCCGCTCGAATTCCACGGAGAGCTTTTAGTGCCTCCGCGTCTTTGGCCTTCATCGCCTCCTTCATCTTCTGGGTCACTTCCTGTTCGATTGACGCATGAGGAACGCGTCGCACACTCAGACCTCGAGCACGGACTGCGGGAGAGATAGCTCGCGACACTCCAATTGATCCGAAAAAAGCCGAGACAGGTGCACATACAAATGCCATTTTCGCGCGCATCATTCGGGGACTAAGTCGACAAACGCTGCAACACCTCGGCCACAATTGTGTCGCTAGTACGGTTCTAGAATTCAAACAGCGCGAAAGACCAGTTTATCAAGGAGCGAAATCTGTGACCGAGATGACAAAAAGTAAATAAATAATCTTCAGGCTTTGATCTTGGATTAGATCTTTTATGATAGTCGTGTTAAGGGATCTGGAGAAACACGTTTGTTGTTCCTATGGCTATTTCTCTCCGAGATCTACAAACAGTGTCTGTTGTGAACAGTTCGCCTTCCGAGTCCTCTGCGCCATGTCGAAACAGTCGATAGCCTCAATATGTATTCCTAAAGTTGGAAGCACTGATAACGTAATAATTCACTCTGGAAGGAGAAATGGATTGAAAGACCAGCTACAGTCTGACGTCACGAATAATGGTGCCCTGTTCGGGATGCAAATGGAGTCACTTTCGTTGGAGCGGAAAGAAGTGTTCATTAAACAAGACAGACCATCATTTTGAAGCACGTCTGCTCAACGAAATTTTTGCTATTGCGAAAAAAGGATAGTTGGGTTTTTTAACTTGCGGCAAAACGAGGCGCAAGGAAGAGAGAAAACCGGGTCTGTAATGGATACCAATAACCGAAAGAGACTAGAATATTATGAGAGAAGACCCGCAGTACCATAGCAGTAACAGACTGCGGTGTAGCAATTGATACGAATTGGATGGTAAAACCATGTTTACCTTCTGCAATTTACTGGATGCGTTCTCGCTGTATTTAGTCAGGTCGCAGTTACTCAGAGCGCGAACGTTCAAAAGTAACACCACGAAAGTATTCACGTTTGTCCTTGTCGAAGCCAAGAAGCCCCCAGTGTTTGCTGTACTTTGAACGAATCCGATTCAAGTTATTGCTTCAAACCCCTCAGAGCCCTGGTAATTTTTTTCTACCACTTCTGTTTGGCAATCTGTTTGGCGGCTCCGCTCGCAGATTGCGGCTTGCAGCAAATCTGACCGTTCGCGTTCGCACTGCCCCTCTATTCCGTGAAAGCGGGTAAAGGCGGTTCTGCCGCAGCAGGATCAGCCCACCCGGCAGGGGAATCTTGCTCGTCGTTTTGTGTCCCCATCTTTTCTTTAAAGTCCAGGTCAGGTGGGGAGGTGGAAGGGGGGGGGGGGGGTTGCGAGCATGCATATGCAAATTCCAGCACTCTTCCGGGTTTATTACCACTTAGAAATGCCAGCCGTCTATGTCTGATCGTGTTCATGTTGCTGTGGTGATCTGGGTTTACGCTCCGGGCACGCGACGAGGTGTGCGCTTATCGAATGTGTACAGAAAGAGAAGTCGGCCTTGTACATTGCAACAATCGTCTCGAACTCCCGAATGGAATGGAAGAAAAAGTTACTGACGCTATTTGTGTTCAATCGTTCGGACAATCAAATATACGCTCACCCTGCGAGTGCGAATGTCATCTCGTATAATTTATCGGTTTTGTATATTGACATGGGAGTAATGTAGTAACGTGTTCGTGGAGGTGAGAGCGTGTACTAGTTCTAAGCGAGGGTAGACTTTCTCACGTCGACAGTGTCTGCAATTATGGCGAAGTACCTTCACCAATCATATCTACTACTTTTGGTTTATAGCAGTTCATTTATCAGTTCTGCTCCTATTTCACGTTAAACTACGCCAGTTCTTGATCGAAGTATAAATCGCATGAATCGGTAATAAGGAGAATGTCAGCGTTAGAACGATGTTATTGGCGTACCCCGCACATGGCGCAATCCAGGTAGGACTGGGGAAATATCTTCCTTACGGAACTAAAATGATAAGTCTGTTCGAGACACTACGCACCACTGTTATTCTACGAGTGATTCGTCAACTCGAGAAAGCCGTGTTGGTCGAAATCACAGAAAAGAAAATTAAGATTGTTAGCGAATTCTTCGCCTATACTTCAAGCGTGTGGCATCCGATATACTGAGTGCGCTTTGCTCCGGCAAACAACGCCGAAGCTCAAACGATATCTTCGATGAAAGCTGCGAAGCACTCGTAAAAGAAGTTCCTGCTTAGAAAATACTGCGGCAAAAAAATTGTACTATGTCATTCTACAGGGTTATTTTTGAACCCAACCACCGACGTCCTCTCCGAAACCTGAGTATGATTTCTACCCGCCATAATTATTTTGTCACCTTCTTAAGAGCTCGCCTCACCGCTTCGCCCACTCCAAGGTCCAGAGGAGATAGGCGCACAAAGCGCCTAAGCCCTTACAATCTGCGAGCGATGGGATTGTCCTGGAGTGCGGACGCCCCTGAGAAACAGAAGATCTCCCGTCTATGCGTTGCGCAAACGTCCATACATTCGGCGCCTGTCGCAAAATTACTCGACCCTATGGACCTGTCTGTCAAGCTCTCAGAGCAACAGCATGCAGAGCTAGAGCTGTGTAAGGGCGTGGGAGCCAATTGGGTTGTTGACTTTGAGATTGATGTCGCTCATCTGCAAGCGCGACACACCCTGGCCGTCGTACCGGTTACCCGGGAGCTAAAACTGCAGCGGATAAGCATCCCATCGCTGGCGTTCGAACGTATCATGCGGGAGCCAGAGGTGACCGTGGACAGCGTGTGCAATATCAGCGCAATTCACGCAGTGCTGTACGCGGACGACAAGCGCGAGGTGCAAGTGGCTGAGACAGTTGTGGTGGTAGATATTAGCCGCGATGGGTACAATTCTGAAGCAGAGGCGGCCGGGTTGATACGGAAAGTGTACGGGATTACTGATTTATCAATGGAAAAGCGATGACCGTGGAAAACGTCTGCGACCGCGTTGAAGCTTGAGTCACACAGCACAACATTTTTTATTGTCGTATTGGACCGCCACACGCTTTCGCCAGACAATGTCTCGCCGGCATCACGTGCAGCTGCAAAATCGGGTTTGCCTATGCATGCAGGAACACACCTCCCCAACACAGTTACATGCGGCCGTTGACGTAACAAGTTTCATCGCCTCGTCGTTTTATGGAGCTAGACATTTTGCAGTCGACCAAGCAGTCGCCTGTGACTGCTGGGTCTTCCTCGAGCGGCAATGGCTCGACTCCAAACGTCATTTGGCAGCTCTTATCGTCATAATCCGGAGTCATTCGCACGGGCAACCCCAACACTTCTGTAAAATAACTCTGGGTAGGCTGCTGGCACATATTGACACAAAGCCCCTTGCAACCCGACTCTTCCAAGAACCGACACTTTTCAATCTTGACACCATAGCCTCCCTCTGGCGGGAGATTGTTTTCGCAGTTGCCCACCAACCATTGAAACACCAACGGCGTAATCTTGGAATTCAAGCGCGGCTTATCCGAAAAGTACTTGCGAAAGGCATCGGTGCCACGCGGCGCCTGAAAGAGCATGTCCAGCGTGCGACGCACGGTAGCGCGCTGCTCGACGGGCCCAACGCGCGCCATCAGCATGCGGCATTCCTCAACAAAGCCAGCGTACCCCGGGCGAGGGCTGCGCCAGCCGACAGAGGGCTGCAAGGCGCGACGGAACAGAGAGATGGCGGCGAGAGCAAAGGGGCCGTCCTTCTGGGTAGGGGGACTGGTCACGGCGATGTCTGGCGGGGTCTTCACCACGCATACCGGAGGGCGTCGTCGACGAGTAGTAGAGGGGTGCATGGTGGAGGGGCGTGTGGTGGAGGGGCGCGTAGAGCGCAGGAGGACGGGAGAGACAAAGGCTGCCATTTTTGGGACTGGCGTTCTGAGCAGCGCGCGTCAAGGACGCATGTGCTGTAGTACAAATGTGCCGAAAGCAGATAAGATCCGAGCTGCTGCAAAGAGTCTTTTAAAAGGACTGTGCATGGAAGTGGGCAAGAAGATTGTCCCACTTTCAATCGCTCCCTTTCAGCTGCAACGTCAATTGAACTGGAAAAGGAGCATCTCCAGTAGCTACTCAAGTTGGAGCACAATGTTCATGCTCGCGTCAACTGGAATGGCGTCGTTGCCATCACACCATTCAACCTGGCTTCAAAGGCACGGCCGTTGCCTGACAAATCTGCTCATTTCACCAATGAAATAAAGACACGTGGAGCTCAGAAGAAAGGCATGCCCTTCCATTGGCCAGATGACTCTCCCATCCGTGTGAGTATACTTACACGGCTTGAAACGTGTAACCGCTTGATCTCCATTCCCTCTACCCTTCCATCTCTCTGATGTCATGTGTTCGCGTGCACACACCAACCCTTTCCTTGCTTTTCGGCTTCTTTCCCTTCCTTTCCGCACTCCCTGCCAACCCCTCTCTCCACACGAATCCACACCATGCCGCTCCCCGCCGCTTTCACCCCCTACCCGAGTCTCCCTCACCCCTTCAAACGTCCGCGACCCTCTCTCTGCCCCCGTTGTGCCTCTGCCCCCTACCCCATTCACACCCGCGATGGCGCGCAGCTGCTCACGCACGTTTCCATACCTGCCACACCCACCTCCTCCCCGCGCGCCGCCGTACTCTTGCACGATTTCATGACCGACCACCGCCTCTTTTCCCGTCTCCTCCCCGCTCTCTCTCTCTGTGCCCCGTCCCATGCCGTCCTCACCTACGACCTGCGCGGCTTTGGCCGCTCGTCCGTTCCCTCGCACCCTTACTCGCGCAACCATGACCTCGACGACGCTGTCGCCGCTGCCCTGCCAGCTCCGTTCCAGAACGCGCGTCTGGATCTCGTGGGCGTGGGGCTTGGTGGCGCGGTGGCGCTCGAGTATGCTCTGCATCAGCCGGGGCGCGTGCGGTCGGTGGTGGTGGTCGGGTCGGCGCTGCCAGGGCATGCGTGGGGGGAGCGCGATTTAATGGATATGACGGCGGCGCAGAAGGCGGCCAGGCTGGCCATGGATAATCGGGCAAGAGGGTATGAGGGGGCGTGGGAAGGGGAGGAACAGTTGGATGTGGTCAAGTGGAAGAAGGAGTTTATTGTGAGGAGTCGGGTGTGGGCGGAGGCGCTGGGGGGAGAGGATCGGGAGCTGGCGGGGGAGTTGTTGGAGATGGTCAAGACCTACGGGGGGTTTCATTTCTTCGAGGAGGAGACGGTGGTGCAGGAGGAGGAGGTGAGTGAGAGGCCGTTGAGGAAGCGGCTAGGAGGGATGCAGGCGCCGGTGTTGGTGATGGTGGGGAAGTATGATTCGATGGATTACAAGGTCATGGCGCAGGAGATCTGGAACGAAGTGGGAGGGGAGGAGGTAGTGGTGGTGAAGGAGGCAGGGCATTTTGTGGCGCTGGAGAAGGCGGAGCAGGTGGCAGAGAGGGTGAGCCAGTTTTGGGAGCGTCTGAATGAATTCGGGGCGAGTGAGGCGGCGGATCAATGCCGCGCGGAGGTTTCGTAAACGGAGTACACGTGGCGGGAAAGCGTCAGTTTTTTGGGAATGTCTTAAAAGGTAAAATTGTTTGCACAAGTTTCGAGATTGTTCTCAGCGGAGCGCCACGAGCGGGGGGAGATTGGCGCACTTGAGCGCATAATACCTTTTGGGCAATTTTCGCCGTTGATCCGCCTCTTCTGTACGCAAATACACCACGCCTCCACTTCTACACCAGATCTGGTTGACGGATTGAGTTTTGTTCCGCACGTAATTTCTTTCCACGCCTGCGTCGTTCCGCATCACATCACAGTCCTCCACCTCCTCCCTTCTTCACTCACGTGCATCATGCCGTTCGGAGCTTTTGGGTTTGCCCATGCAGCAGCTCTCCCGCGCCTGCCAGGGCGCGCGCGTGCCTCTGTGTGCGCACGTCCACGCATGACGGCAGTAGCGGCGGCGGGGACGCACACGCTGAATGGAAATAAGATCGACGGGCCTGTGCAGCCGGCGGGGCAGAACATTCTGGTGAAGATTGCAGAGGCACCAGACACGACCACGGGCGGTCTGATTCTGACGTCAGGCTCGCAGGAAAAGCCGACCTATGGAAAGGCGGTGGAGGTGGGGCCGGGGATACGGCTGGGAAACGGGATCGAGGTGCCAATGACGGTGGAGCAGGGGGATGTGGTGTTGTATGGAAAGTATGGAGGGACAGATCTTGAGTATGATGGGGACAAGCACACGATTGTGACGCAGGATGATATTCTGTGCAAGCTGCAAGGGGGTGAGTATACATCGGGGGCGGTGGTGCCGATTTATGACCGGGTGTTGGTCAAGGTGGATAAGCCAAAGGAGGAGACGACGGCAGGGATTATTATTTCCAAGGGCAGCGCGGAAAAGTCGACGTCGGGAGAGGTGGTGGCAATGGGGCCCGGCCGGTTTATGGAGAATGGGGAAACAGAGCCGGCAAGCTTTGCAGTAGGGGATGTCGTGTTGTATGGCAAGTATGCGGGCACGGCGGTGGAGTTTGAGGGGGAAGAGTATATGTTAATTCGGGTCGCCGACGTCTACGCAAAGTACTGATCGGGTCGGTGTGTAGGACGGGGGCGGCCGGGTGGTGAAGTCAAGTGCTGGGCGTCGAGGAGGAGCGGGAACTAGGTTTTGCTTTTGAAGGAGTGCTGAAGTGAGCATGTGTGTGTGTGTTTTTGGTATGGGCTGAAAGCAATACGTGTGGTGAGGGAGAGACGAAAGTAAAAACAAGGAGAGACTCACAAATTTTGAGCTTTACTGGTGGCAGAGAAATGCATACTGAGCGAGCGTTGGATGAAGTTGTCCGTGAAAAAGAACATACATAGTCTGACGACATTTTCACTCCATGGTCAGAGCCGCGCATGCTTCCAAACTTGAAGTGTGCCTACTGTATCACAACGCGGTCAACGGACTAATGCAGTCCTGAGAAGAGGCATTGCTGGGATGGACTGTAAGCATTCGGCTCAATCTCCGAGCTGCTCCGGGCACCCCATTCGGGAACGAATTGTATTGCTGAAAGCGTTCATTGACCTCCGCTACTGGACCATCCCAGCCTTTGCTCGTGCACGTTTCCAGGCGTAGTCATTCATTTCCCCTTACTATAGTTTCATTCTCATTCTTCACGTCTCTCTCCTCTACGCTTTGACTACCAATATGGCTCGTCCCGGATTTGTCGCGTCAACGGCCACCTCCCTGTGGCGCGCATCCGCTGCCAAAATCGCAGTTGAAAACGTTTCCGAGCGCGTCGCCAGTCTCGCCTGGACCGGCCCCTCCAAGTCCACCTACACTGTCTTTTACTCTCCAACTGGGGCTCCCTTCCGCTCACGCCGCGCTGTAGCCCACCCCCGCGTCGCTCTCAAAAATCTGCGTCCTGGCGTTTCCTACGACGTCAACATTGTTGGCGATGGCTTCGACAGCACCACCTCTTTCACTACCACGGCCACGGCCACTGCCCCTTCCGCCGTGGGTGGTGACTCCGACGGGGTCGAGGAACCTCCTCTGACCGAGCTGTCGCGGTTGGAGATCCGCGTGGGCATAATTGTGGAGTGCGACAAGCACCCCGACGCAGACACGCTCTACGTCGAGAAGGTTGACGTGGGTGAGGTGGAGCCACGGACGATTGTGTCTGGACTTGTCAAATTTGTGCCAATGGAGCGTATGGTCGGCCGCAGTGTTGTCGTGTTGTGCAACCTGAAACCGCGCGCGATGCGGGGTGTGACGAGCCAGGGGATGTTGCTGTGCGCGTCGAATACGGATCATACGCAGGTGGATCCGTTGGCGGCTCCGGAGGGCACGCCAGTCGGAGAGCTTGTTAGGTTTGAGGGGCACCGGGTGGCGCCGATTGACGCGGGAAATCGAGCGACAAAGGCGTTTGATCGCATCGCGAGCGGGTTGAAGACGGATGGAGAAGGAGTGGCATCTTTTGAGGAAGCGCAGTTTTCGACGTCGAGAGGACCGTGTGTGTCGCCAGAAAAGTTGGTGGGGTCTATCTCTTGACTTTTGGAAGGATGTAGACTCGATGTTGTCGGAGGTATTCACGGTTTTCGGACTAGGCAATCGGGAACACGTTTACAGTAGTACTACATGTAGTCTATACCAAGCGTGCCGATTTTGCTATCGAGATACTCTTATCGTCAGAAAAGCTTTGGTCTACTGAGGCTTTGACCATTGTCGGAGACCGAAAGAAAGGGATGGCATAATTACCGTTGCAATCTTCGCGTCTATCTTCGGAGCTTTTGAAGCGGTTTGCAATTGCGATGCCACTGAAGACGAGCAAACAAGCTGTAACAATTGCGCTATAAACCACTTTTTGTACGGGATAGTGCCACCGAAGACTAACTATTTTCGGATTATCGCTTACTCGGCACGGCCAGGTTTCCATGCCGCACGCCTCACGGGAAACACATCCATCTCTTTCAAGTGGAAAATCGCTTGTACGGGAATGCTGCGCGTGGGTGGTGACATTTCCATGCTTAATCACAAACAGCCAACAGGTGTTTCTGGAAAGGAGTAGCGGAATCCAGCAATTACAATTGACAAATGTGGTTTGTGCAAACTGTTAGTACCTGCAACGGTATCTGGCATTCGTATCTGGCATTCGTATCTGGCATTCGTTAACAGATGGAAATCAATATTGAAGAGGAATTCATAACTCACTTCCCTTCTTCTATCTCCGCAGAGCTGAAGATGTTTTTTCTCCAACATGACAGTGATGCACGCAGTATGGCACAATTCTGGTTTTCTCGGTGCATCTGTACAATCATGAATCCGTGCCACAAAAGGATTGAACGCAAATTGGGTTAGTTTTGCAATGTACATCTATAGTGACAATCATCTGCGCTTGGTCGAGGTTGGGATAACGCAAATGAACTTACGAATCGACGGTTCGGAAAATGAACAAAGACCGTGATGTATACTAGCAACATGCTCGCTAATAAAAGAAACATGATTCCGAATGCGAAGCGAACAGTGGAAACATATTTCTTTTGCAGTTCATTCTTTGGCGGACTTTTGCTGGTCAAAGGTGGGGAGAAGGTCATACTTCAAACTGCTTCAGTAGAGCGATGAGAGGGTGACGATGAAACAGGAAGGGCAACTGTGATGCTTTTGGAATGAGCGCTGGCATTTCAATTCGAATTCTGTCGCGAGGAAAGACATTTAGTAGCAATTAGATTTATGGCAGGTGGCTTCCTGGTGACGTCACAAGCCTAGTCAAGGGGGTTTAGGGATCGCAACCTTTTAAGCAGTGAACTGTACTAGGTACTGCTGATGTTTGTTCCTCGTATCACTGATTGCGAGAGTCAAAATTATACAGTTTGATACTTTGAGCTCTGTCACATTTCCAAGTTCACCTAAGGTACTTTATACTGTAGGCAACCTTCACGACCTCACGCGATATCACATTGCTCGACGTATAGGGTCAAAGCCCACGCGTATGGGGTGTCATGCAGTTGTTCTCTTACTGCTTCCAAAAGGAGGCGTAAAGATTCCACGCGTTCACCACTGCGTTGTGGGAACTGAGATGGAAGGTCTCCTTTAGGTATCGAATTGACCGGAAATGTTCTCAGGGTGTTAACTAGGATACTAGGTAGGTTCACTGACGTCACCATAAATTCTCAGACGAGAGACATCTACCTTTCAAACCTCTATGCTTGCTTTTAAATTGCACATCAGCTTACGGCGATAGAATAGGTACTCAGGGCGGCAAACTTCTGTGCAAAAGTGGTGTTCTTGAATCAACATTGCTTGCACCGTCAAAACTGGCGGATGGGTTTTCAAGATCTTCCATATCTATCTCGGGAATGCTTTCGCCCATCGCTAATCCGTCGAAGACTTCGTTAGGTAGTGTGTTCTCCACTACTTGAATGGCATCTTGTTCTAAAGTTCGAGCAATCCGGTACAGGAAAAAGTTGCCCTGAACACGTCGCAAAAAGCGCTGACTTATTTCTAGCAATCGTCTATCGAGCACAGATTCGTCTTCAATGACAGGATTATAGATGAGACGTAGCTGGAACAAAGCGTTCTCGATCTGATACAAACTGAGAGCTCCAAAGAAATGCAGAACTCCAGCGACCAGCGATACAGTCTGCTCAACGAGAAAGCCGAAAAAGTAGATGACAAGCACGCAACAGCTTATCCATATTATCGCTATCCCTGGCAATGATGCTGCGACTAGTAAGACAATGGACATATAGCCTATGCTTTGCCAAAATCCACTCCCATACAGTGCGAATTGCATGTGGCGCGGCACAACCAAGATGTACAGCAGGGAAGCAAATCCAACCATAGCTAACTGCAAGGCGGAGGAGATTGCAAAACTTCCAGGGCGCGTGGGATTGATGATGGTGCCATCGCACAGAATCGCAAACATGAAGAACAGGAGAGAAGCAAAGCAAATACGCGCAAAGACTACGAATTTTGCGTCTTCTTCTAAAACGGGTAACCAGAGCGCATCTGACAGGTCCCCTGATCCATGCATGCAAGAAACCGTCTTGTTTTCACAACTATTCGCAGAGTAGCAACCTTCCAGTTTCTGCAAGAGCTCTACTTCAGAGTTTGAAAAGCTTTCTTTAGGGGTGCGAACTAAACGATGGGCACTTGGGTGCATGAGACTGGACACACGTATATCCCAACGACATCCTTCATGAATATGAGCATGTCCTGTTCCATGGCCAGCACAGGCATGAACGTCAAGTTTCATCACCGAGGTCAATCTACACTTTTCGCTCCCAGGCACAGTAGATGTTCTCACCTTCGCTGGATGATAGTTGAAGCGATGCACGAGCGAAATAAACAAGCAGAATAGAATGAACTGGGCGGCAACGCGGCCATTGCGATTCATGCTGCGCAGCTAAACACAGCCGAAGACGAGGGGGCAAAAGCATCAACGACTGCTCCATACACAGTTGAAAATCATGTCGAGGGCTACGGGTCGTGAACGGGGAATTGTTACGTCGTCGTTAGCAAAGAGACATCGAGTTCAGGAGGAAAGAAAAGTCAGAAGGCTCGCTTCGTAACGGCCCAAGCCCAGAGACCAAGTAGTGCGCACGTTGTCTGATGCTCTGTTCCATTGTGATTCAAATACTGTTGTCGCAGCTGCAAATGCTTTGTCAAAGACATTTTCGGAGTCCATGTGTTCTTTCTGTGAAAAAAAGAAAATTTGCTTTCCCTGTCGCACTCAAATCGCGAATTATAGAGCTTCGCTCGCTGATAACTTTTCCATTAAATTTAGGAAAGCCAAGGTCGTCGTGTATAGCTAATCGCCCGCCTCATACCCGCCTTATATGAGGCGCCTAGCTAGTACAATAAACACTTGCTTCCTCTCGTTCGATATTTAACTCCCAACTTGTATGTATGAAGTCAAGAATGCTGCGTGAACACACAAGCAAGGGAAAGATACTTCTGGTTTTTTTTGTAGTCTCAGGTAATTGCTTCATGTATCCAATTCTGCCACTTCCACTAATGATGATGTACAGGCGTCATAGTTCCTCGGTGGGATCCAAATTAAAAATTTGCCGGCACGCAGAGAAAGTATAGTAAGCCCCATAACCATAGTGAAATAAAACGCCCGCACCTGTCGCAACTGTTCAGAAAACACCTTCCTACTCTTCCAAATTAATTCTTTTACGATTGCTGCGGTTAGATCACCGATGATTACAAACCAAGATACGAAAAGCGCTTTTGTCTCAATCGAACAGAAGACTTCTCCAACTTGCAATTTCTAGCTGCAACGGTGACAAAGATCTACTCGCTACCGACTATACAAGATTAGTCAGCAGTTCCAAGGCTTGCAAGCATACCTTGACAATTTCAACTATTCGCTGTCGTCAGCTTTCAACTGCGCAAATGTCTCAGGCTCGGATGGGGTGATGACGCGTGCTTTTTCTGGGCATAACTGCGATGAGAAATACACTCAGCGTCCCCCAAGTTTGTGTTCCAATGACTCTCACCTGTACACACGCCTCGTCTACTCATCCATAGCAACAGAGCCCCCAGGTTGCTGTGGGTGATTTGCAAAACTACTAGCGTGATGATCAGGAGCGCCTCCGTATTTCGACAGTTCGGCCTCTCCCATAGTGCTGCTCTTATAGTCAAGTGTAGATGGCTGCGGTTGTTGTTCCGGGTTAATGGCAGCGAAGACATCCTGTGAAAGCGTGCGACTTTTGCTACGTGAATGAATTTCCAAGTCGTCCATTTGCTGTCCGAACTGCTCAGCCTGACTCGGGCCCATGAAACGGATGCCACCACCGCTTCGTCCGGCCAGGCCCATGAGCAGCTCTTCGCGAGCCTCTGGATGATATGCAGAAATTTCCTTGATGAATTCGATCCGCATTTCTTCCGCAGAAAGGCGAACTCGCTCAAATGTAAACTCATTCTCGTCCAATGGCTTGGTCGGAGTTCCAAGCCCTAAGCTCATAAAATCGGCAAAGTAGGGCAAAGAAAGAGCTTCCGCGGCGGTAATCCTCTCGTCAGGGTCGAAGGCAAGAAGGCGATACAGAAGACTGATGGAACCCGGCGAGGCATGTGGATAAAGATCAGACAACGACGTCGGAGGCACGTTAGAAGCCGCGTCCATAAACTCTGTCAACCTTTTGTCACCAAGGCGCTCCACGGCGGCTGGCGATGGCTTCCCCGTAACATGGAGTATGAGGGAGAATTGTTCTCTAGCGTTGGCACCAGGGAACAACGGTTTCCCCCTGCCGAGCATTTCCGCAAAAATACAACCGACAGACCACATGTCAATGGCCGTTGAATATTTTGACGCGTACGCTAGAATCAACTCGGGAGCTCTGTACCATCGCGTTGCAACATAGTCGGTCCAAAACATATGAGGCTCAGCGCTCTCAAAGGCAGCACGTGCCAAGCCAAAGTCACACACACGTAGTTGGCAGTCGGCATTGACAAGAATGTTGCTCGGATTGAGGTCGCGATGAAAGACACGCGAAGCATGCATGAAGTTGACACCGCGCAGGAGCTGAAACATAAAAAACTTGCTATGTTGCTCCGTGAGTTCTGTCCTGCTCCTCAGTAGACGACCCAAGTCGGTAGGCATAAGTTCAAACACGACAAACACGTCATTAAATCTATCGCGCTCACCCGGAATCAATACATCCTTAACGCTGATTATGTTTTCGTGAGTGTTCAAAAATCGCAAAAATTTGAGCTCGCGCAAGATACGAGTAGCCATTCCCGCCGAGTCGAGCACTCTCTTGATCCTCTTGACAGCAACCCTCTGCCCTGTATTACGGTCGCGTGCCGCCACGACCACCCCATACGCACCCTGTCCTATAACCTTTTCGACAACATAGCGACTAGCCTGTACACCAGGGGTGAAGAACTCCCTCAAGACAGCCTCCCGTCGAGCGCGACGCTCCGTTACAGAGGGTGTGGTGGACGCTGATGTCGAGGACATCTTGCAAAAAAAAAGAAAAGTGCAAAAAAGCACACGTCTCACGTGTAGAATCAGGCCTGGCGAAAAATGAGCCTTGGTTCCAGCAAGAAAGAGGCACTTGCTTGAGAGGGTAGCGTCAAGTAGATGTACAACAAGTGAGAGAGAGAGGCGCAGCGCGCAGTTTTCAGCGCACTGTTCCACGAGCAGCCACAACTTGGCGGCAACAAGGGGACGGCAACAAGGGGAGTTGTGGGAGTTGTGTACCAGGGGACGATGGAAGAGACATGAGGAGCGGTGCAAGCGATGAAACGCGTTTTATCGACACGCATGGCGTTAGTTGAGCGGCCGTTGTTTACAGTTGAATACTCTACCAAAAACTTTAGGTCACGTTCACGTCACGTGAGCACTGTCAGCTCGTCACAGTACTCAACTTTGCTCTGTTGGTGTGGTGTACTCATCGCCCCCCCCACCCACAGCCCGCCCCCACCCCGACCCTCCTACGTCCGACACTCCTTCAGCTCGAACGCCTCTCGGTTTCTCGTTTGAGCAGTCGAAGTGTCACCTACGTGCATCTCTACACTTCGTTTGCCACTCAGTATGCTTCACTCAACTCTGTCTAAGATCCTCGTTTCTGTTGCCAGTCGTTATGCAGAACTCTCTCCTTCTGATGTCGGTATAGGCATCGGAGGGGGTCGTCTTGTCATCGAAAATGTCAAGCTCCGCGCGGAAACATTCAACTCGCCTGCACTTCCTTTCCATGTACATCAAGGGCGCGCAGGACGCTTGCGTGTCAATGTTCCGTGGTCTGCTCTCTCCTCTGCTCCGGTAGAGGTTTATCTGGAAAATGTCCATCTTATAGCAGCCCCAAAGCAACCTTCTACGAGCCCACCTCCGTGCACGTCCCCGATTGCATCGCCACGTGTTCCACCAGATTCCCGGAATGATGCAGGGGAGCCAAGGGGCGAGTGGCACCAGACCATGGTCGGCCGTCTAGCATTCAATGTCTCTGTTGAGATGTACGGCCTCAAGGTTGAGTATCGCGACGACGCCTGCGTGGGCATTATCTCTGTCGCCTCGCT
This sequence comes from Endocladia muricata, assembly GCA_032356245.1. Taxonomy (NCBI): domain Eukaryota; phylum Rhodophyta; class Florideophyceae; order Gigartinales; family Endocladiaceae; genus Endocladia; species Endocladia muricata. The sequence goes on from JAUKWC010035944.1 coordinate 22,553, forward strand.
CCGAGCATTCAGCGCCGGTCGCGACTGGCAAAGCCGTTTTGTCTCGCTAGCCCCAGACCCTGATACGGATCGCGCGGACGATACTACCGCCTTGGCTATGCGCAAGCTCGTCAACCTTGCTGGTGTGCACTGGGTCATGATTCCCCGTCGTTCGAACGCAGGTATGCACGCAACTGACTACAGCGCAGATCCACAGCTAGACCTTGAGTCCTTCGAGAGTCGTTCCGCTATTGTAGATGGCATTGGCATAACAGTTCGCGTCTTGTTATGTACTGGTACCGCTAGAACTCAAGCACACCCGGACCGCGCTATCTCTGGGCTGCACACTGAGCTCGAAGTGGATCTGGAGGAACCTAATGTCAACTTGACAGCGCGGCAAATGAAGTGGGTTGATCACATCTTTAAGCAAGGGTTTGGTTTATCCGCGAAGGCTGAGGCTGTTGCAGCTACTGCTGCCACAGGATTGCAAGAAATCCATACGAGTGCTACAAAGCGGAGGCCACGATATGTGACACCAGCTGATGTGCATGCTCACTCCGAATATAGTACCGGTATTAATCAAATGGAGTACGAATCTCCAGTCGCTGATACGACTTACGAGAGTGAAGGCTCAAAAGTTCCTCCACCTCCCTCGGATACGGACAGCCTGTATTCTTCACAGAATCCCAAGGTCAACCGCAAGGCAGATCAAACAAATAGCTTCATTGGGGAAGAAGTTGGTCCTGAAATCGAGGAAGTCTCTGACTATGAGGACGACGAAAGCGTCGATAATGATACATATGAAGAGAAACAAGAGTACGTGAAGCCCGCGAAGGGAGGCTTGTTCTCCATCTGGCGAGCCATAGTAAGCGAGAACAGTGACGAAACCGTAGACGACGCTGCAATAGCTCTGGGACTCAGGGATGGTTATGAAAGCTCCGAAGAAAACGAGGGTAGTTTTGGAGAATCTGAGGAGAATGAGGCCGATTATCTATATGCGCGTAGCGCGGTCGCCGCAGCTGCCGAGGCTGGTGGTCTGACCATAAAGCTCCGCATTAAAACACCAGATGTGACTGCATGGGACCTTGTAGAGAGTCTACGTGAGGAGCTGGAACGTGAGAAGGAAGTGCGACAACGGCTCGAGAATCTGGAAGCTGTGCTCGAGGAAGCAGAACAGCGTGTTCGTGAGTCCGAGCAGGAGGCTGCAGATCTTCGCGAAAGAAATAGAAGTTTGGCGCAGGAAATGGAGGATTTCGAGCGCCTGACGTCCCAGGCTGGCAAAAATAAGGATGCAATGATAAGGCAAATTGAAGCAGCTCATTCAAAGGCGGAGCGTAACTTGCAGGCAATGTACCAAGCGCAATACGAGGGACCACAGGGAGGGAGTAAAGCTGTTGTCAATGGACGGGCATTGAGTGCTCGGGGTACGACGTTGGGTGCTGGAAGTGATGGAGACAGTGGAACAAAGTCGGAACTTGAGACGGAAAACATTAGTAATAGGGTTTGCTCAGACAGTGAGTCATTCAGTACTGACGACAGCATTGAGAACCAGTTAGGAGGTAGCGGCTCAGAAAGAGACACGCAGAATCGCGAAAGCGTATTTTCTAAAACAGAAGACGGTGATACGGCTCAGCTGCAACCTCCCGAAGCGATCAGCATGACGGGTGATACAGGCGAGAAGTCAAGGATTTCTGGGCATGAAGTTGGGCAAGGTAGTGTAGACCTGCTTGTTTCAGAGCAGGCAGTGAGTGAGAACGGGAAGTTCCGCAGCGAAGAGAAAGAGACGAGATCGACTGCTGCAAATAGAACGGATATGTCTGAAGTAGAGCTTGGCAGAGTTGGTATTCTAAATGATTTCGCAGGTAGTGCGAATTCGAAAGGATTAGAAGAGGCTATGACATATGAAGGTTTGACTTTGATATAGAGGGTAGTCCAATTTAACTTGCAACTAAACTGGCATTTGCCTTTAACACACATACGAAGAAATTTGGATCAAGGCTGACACTCATTCGTTCTTGAGGACGTGATGACGTAGATCCTCCCAGTTGACGAAATACAGTACTGTATATAGGTAGGAAGGTTGGACTTAGTTCGTGACGAAGATTTTCGTTGGTTCAGAATACGAATTGCTCCATTTCCAGGAAATTTATTATCATACTCAATAGTTCAAAACTAGCATGAGGTACTGTAGTCAAGGCAGCACGATTACGATCGTATCCTGTAACACCACAACGGATGATTTTAAGCTCTGTCGGCATTCACAGCGCTCAATACGGTTTCGGTGTTGATCAAACGTAACTATTCCTTGGTCATTTCAAGTTTACGTATTTGTAGTGCTTCTTTCCTCCCCCCACGTACCTTGTCCATGAAAGTCACCGTCGGCACTACACGCCTTATTGCGGCGTGGACCTGGAACGCGGGTGACGACGGGTGCGGTATTTGCCGTAACGCATTTGATGGGTGCTGTCCTGATTGCAAAATTCCTGGCGACGCTTGCCCTATTGCGCGAGGCTCGTGTAAGCATACCTTTCATCACCATTGCATTACCCGATGGATCTCCGCACAGATCCAGGAGCAGCAGAAGTGCCCCATGTGTCGCCAGCCTTGGAATTTCGAGCCGCTTCTACCAACGACGTGAAAGTAGTCAAGTCAATAGGTAAAGGACGCAACAAATCTGCGCCACCGTTGCATCTTGCTAAATATTATGCACAGCGCTTTCGGTTATTTCACCGCTTTGACGCAGGCGTTGTTCTCGATGAGGAGTCATGGTATTCGGTCACACCAGAGAAGATTGCTGCCCACATTGCAGAAAGATTTACTGGGAAGGGTGTGGTTCTTGACTGTTTTAGCGGAGCCGGTGGAAATTGTATTCAGTTTGCACTAGGAGGTGCCTACGTCATTGGGATTGAGCTAAGCCCGCAGCGCATTGAAGTGGCTTTGACGAACGCACAGGTTTACGGTGTGCGGCAGTACATGGACTTTATCCAGGGCGACGTCTACGATGTCTTGCCTACTCTGGCGGGTTGCCAGGCTATTGAAGGAGTCTTTATGTCACCTCCATGGGGAGGTCCTGCCTACAAGGATCAAGACTGGTATGATGTCTCTGAGTTTGCACAAGTTGTTCAGTTGGCGAAAAATGTATCTCCGAATCTCAGTATCTTGCTACCCAGAAACGTCAGAGGGGATAACATTACAAAGTGGTTTGGATCGTGCGAGCTGGAGCGGAATTTTTTGGCGGACAAATTCAAAACAGTTACACTCTATTTTGGTAACCTTGTTGACAATCAGGCTAAGGCTGCCCACAACAAGGCTCGTCAATTGGATAGATTGGTAATGTAAGGTGGTGGTGAGGAAGAAACACAGATAAGGTTTGCCTACGCTCTAACTGAATGTGCACCGTAGCATGCTTTAACACAATTGTCTCTGAAAGTCAAATTTACTGGAAGAGACAAGCGAAAGCACAACATACTTGAGAGGACAATACTGCATTTGAGAGGGGACCATTTCGGCACATAGACTGCAGTCAGAAAGTGAGAAACGTCATTCTAGCGGATACCGGAGAACTAAACATATCGCAACAATTGCAACTCGATAAGGGCAGCGTCTACAGACTGGCAGACACATCATCGTGTCATCTCGCGGATCTTATTGTACCCTCCGGTGCAGACTACTGTCAACGTAGCATCTCTGCTGGGAAATCTACTTCTGCGCTCAAGAAGCCGCTTAAATCTGCAAGGAATAAAACGTAAGCGTTCTCTGAAATTATCCCTTCGTTGCAAAACAAACTCGCATCTATGCATCTCTTTCTACGGAGGAATAGAGTCAGAAGAGACAGAACGACGAAATAGCTTGTGGCAAAAATACCTCAGACGTCGAATTATCCAACGCTTTCGAAGACTTGTCCCAGCTTTCGCCGAATACTTTTTCGTGCAACAGACGAAACGTTTCCGGAAGAATAGAAAGTGCTTCGCCACAGAAGCGAACAAATACCTTTTTGTCGGTTGCTTTGCACATACAGGTCGGATCTAAACTTTATATATTCGGATTTAGTATCGAGCCAATGAAGGGCCTTCCTACTAGCTTATGCAAATTGCAGATATTATGTTATGTCGTATTTGTCAGGCTCAGATTGGATAGCCATATCTGAACTGATACCAATCACGAGGCTTCTGAGGGTCGGATATTATCCAGTCTACTCAGAAATCTGCATGCCACTTGCGCTCTGCAGGCCGAAGTCACAGAACATACCAAAGCTCTTTCAGCGTAGTGACCATCGCGGGTATCCAAAGACTAATCTTGAACGCTGTGAGCAGTCGACCAATTCAACCTGCATCTACGACTGCAACTTTTGGCAGACGAGAGCAACGTATTTGTCAGAGAACGAGGTGCTACACAGTCTGCACGTTTGTAGACACCATGGCTTTTGTTGTGCCATTTCAGTCGGTTCCCTGCGCGCTCAGGCCGCATAGATCTTCTACCGCAATGCAGTACCCTCGCCGTGTTCTTCTATCCAGAAGCCGAGTTGCAACGATTGCTACTGCGGCCCCAGTTCAGGACGCGGTTGCAGCCCCACGAGTCAAGTTCCCATCGCTGCGACCTGACTCGTTCCGTCATCCTGTCGATGTACGCGCAACCCGAGCGCTGAAGTCGCTGGTTGGATTGGAGGTCGTGCTACGTGGTCTGCTTAGAACTGCAGAGCAAACGATGTTTTTTGACAACATTGCGACAGGCGTGAAGGTTTCAGGAAAGCAATATCCAAGCATCAATAACATGCTTCTGGAGGCATGTGAAGTTCTTGATTTGCCAGTCCCACAACTGTACGTCAAGCAAAATCCTGTGCCAAATGCGTATACTCTGGCTGTCCTAGGCAACAAGCCATTTATTGTGATACATTCATCTCTCATTGACTTGTTGTCACCAGAAGAGTTACAAGCTGTAATTGCTCACGAACTGGGACACCTCAAGAGCGAACACGGAGTGTGGGTAACGATGGCTAATTTGTTGCTGTTGCTATCTACTTCAACACTTGGCGGAAATTTTGGACGAGCTGTATATGAAGTCTTGAATATGAGACTGCTTACATGGCAACGGGCCGCGGAATTTACATGTGACCGCGCGATGCTCCTTGTTCTACAAGACCCTCGGATTGCGATGTCCGCTTTAATGAAGCTTGCAGGTGGCACAGCGAAGTACTCCGGGGAGATGGATGTCGATGAATATCTCGCACAGGCAGAACAATTCGATGAGGCGTCCGCATCCAGACTCGGGCGACTACTGAGGGAGTCGATGACTGCATCTGCCACACACCCGCTACCAATTTTGCGTGTTCGTGAGTTAAAGCGATGGTCCGAATCGAATCATTTCCGGTCTCTTTTGCGGTCTGGAAAACCAACGTCAAACGAAGAGAACGCTACAGCTTCTTAAGAGGAAGTAGGAAGAGACTGCATTTGGATTCTGTGTTTAGTGATGAGCGAGAAGTGGCTGTAGAGGTGCAGTTCCGCTTGGTGTTGTCGTATAGTTGAACGTGTATGTGCATAAAATGTTGACTGTAGAATTGGTTCATCGTATGTCCCCTATACAACTATTGTGGAGAGAGGTCACAAAGATGAGACCATATACGGTTGCCGATTACAATCTCGCTATTTACAATGATGCCCGTATCCGAAACCCAATTGATGTCCTAAACGTCAAGCAACATGAGTCGAAAAAGTTGGAGCGAGGGACTCGAAAGAAAGATCAGAGTCGAGCATGCGAATAGCATCAGCGTCACTAACCATCTTCCGCTGCACTTTGTAGGGAAGTCAGGTATTCTTCAGAGGCTGGCACATACTCGGAGATAAACAAACTTCGTCCGTTTTTTTGCAAGTACTTCGCAAACTCATTCGCTTTTTCTGCAATAGTCTCAATGGTGCCCTTGTCCATTTCTGTACTTTCCAACAAGTAGGGCAATTTGAGCAAAAGTCTTAATAGATGCTCCGGTCCATACACCGCACTCGGCAGTAGAGTTTCATCACGCTGCGTGCCCGTGTGGAAATACTCGTTGTACTGCTGCCGCTCGAACCGATAAAGTAAAAGCTTCGACAAACTTGCATCAAAAAACGTTTGTATTCCTTCCGCTACCTCACGTGCCGCTTTGTCGGTCGATTGTCGCCTGGCATTCACCCACTTGTGTAAGACATCTTGAACATTCGGATCTCGCGGCAATGGCACGAGACGCCGCTCTTTAGTGACAAATTCCCAGTCATCTACAAGCTGCCTTTGCAACGGCGGGGGTATCTGAAACATAGCATTGAGTGGGGAGTCGTCCGGCAACGCAGCAGGCGTTGACAAAGCATCATTCTCAGATTGAACAGGTTGCGAGGCTTGTTGTCGCATCTTGGCACCGTGAAGAAGGCGGTGAGCGATCCGAAGGTTATCGTCGTTGTGCTCAAATACGTTCTCGCTGGGCACCTTTTCGTCCCACGATTTTTTCCACCCCTGAAAATGCACCGTGTACGCCTCGGGGCGGTCCCTTACCTCATCCCCAATAGCGACAATTCGGCCCTCGTAAAGCAGTGTGCCATGAAAAGCGAGAACCATGTCACCAATACTGAAGGTAGCGTCAAAGGCAGTGGGGCGATCTTCCTCCGCTAACGCCTGCATGGTGGACTGATAGTGGGAATCTGAGGATGCTTAAAAGCGCACCCTCAGCAAGGCGCGGCACGCGCGCGTGGCTACGGGCCAAGATGAAGTGGCGAATGACCAAGGCTTGGTGTGCAAAGAGGTGCTGCAACGTGATGCCTGTGAGCGACTGTTGCAGATGGGGTAAATTATCCGATATGGTTTCGAATGTTGTGATAAGAATGTTCTCGTTCTCAATGTGATTCCGCCTGGCTCCGAGCAATGAGAGGACTCAACGAGCTTCGAGAACGTTGTGTGCGCGAAGAAAGGCGAGTCTGAGCTTTTTTTTGACAAGCAAGCCCGGCGCAATGGGTGTTTCAAACCCTGCCCCGAATTTACAGCTTATCATCACATATCTGTAAGGGCGTTTACATTACACATTCGCGGCATAGCTCTGATATTCTTCTAATTTTACTCATCCGGATGTGATCTAGATTTAACCGTATCATGTTTGGGCGACGGCCGAAATTTTGAACCTGATTGCACTCTCTCTGTACTAGTGCAGAACACAGCAACTTGTCAGATCCTCAACACTCCTCAGCCCGACCTTGTTCAACGAACCTACTCTCCTCGTAAGCAGGCCTTAGTCCGCACTTTCCTCAGCATCATCTCTTCCTCGCTTAAGTTCATCACCGCATAGCATCTGCACCCTCGCACTAACTATGGCAGGTGAAGAAGTGGAGGTACAGCAGCCAGTGGATGTCAAGGAGCCGGTCGCGACTGAAATCGCTGAAGCGAGCGAAGGCGATGAGGCGGATGAAGACACTCCGGAATTCAATGATACTCCCGAAATTGATCCAGCAACGATGGCGCGTGCTGCTGCTATGGCCGCAGACGGGGACGAAGAGGGTGAGGTGAAGCACTCCCGTGCCGAGAAGAAGAGTCGCAAAGCGCTCCAGAAGCTTGGACTTAAGACGGTTTCTGGTGTCACTAGAGTCACCGTCAAAAAGAACAAGAACTACCTGTTTGTGATTTCTAAGCCGGAGGTGTACAAGTCGCCGCAGTCGGACACGTATGTTATCTTCGGGGAAGCCAAGATCGAGGATCTTTCCGCCGTTGCGCAGAACCGTGCGGCTGAGCAATTCAAGATGCCTGATATGGGTGCGGTAGGCGCGCAGGCGGCAGGGACAGAGGCAGCGGTAGCGGATGAAGAGGAAGAAGAGGAAGACCTTGATGAGGAAGGAGTCGAAGCCAAGGATATCGAGCTTGTCATGTCCCAGGCCGACGTATCCCGTGCGAAAGCAATTAAAGCGTTGAAGAAGAGTAATCAAGACGTGGTAGACGCTATCATGGGTTTGACCATGAGTTAGTCTCAATGGAATTGATGATGTAAAGTCCAACTGGGAAGAATGTGTGAATGCCCCTATATACTTTGCAAACGGGAAGTCGGCCTTGTGCGCCATGTGCCCTGACGTCGCACTAGCAGAATATCAAACACCTCGCGGTCTCGAACCCGCGCGACTGGAGTATCAGTCTACCAGAAAGAGAGTATCTACTAGTAGGCAAGTCTATTCTGACTCTTCGTACTACATACATCTTAAGAGCGTGCCTTTCAGTACTGTTTACCCAAGGAAAGTTCCTTTCTTAATTTACAAAACCTTCAAATCGGTCGAAACTTTCCACGGTAAGTCTGTGCCGAGCAAACTTGTTCTGATCTGCTTTGATTCCAATCCCTCCTTCCATGTGCGTATTTCTATGATGGGCTGACTACAAGATACCTCTTTCTCGAATCTGTTCTCGGGCAGCTATGGCGTGTGCAATCACTCTATCAATATCAACGGCAGGCAGCTTTCCCAGAAGAGTCGTAATTCGCTCACCGTCATCGCAGTCGTGCAGCTCAGCCTTAATATGCTCGATAAACACAAGACAAACATATGGGTGTAACTCAAGCCCGCCGTTCCCCTGATTGGCAAAATATACATCCCAGAGGCGCAACAGGGCGTGTCTTGGAAGTTGCTGAACAAGCAAACCTCGCAGCCACTTACGACCCCAAGAATTGATATCAAATTCTTCAGACACGAAGTGGTCGTATAGATCTTGATGAAGAGTGCGGAACATGGTGATAAACTGTGACACAGCCTCCTGTAATCCCTCGTCTGTAAACATGTGCTGATAGCGCAACATGAGGGCATGGAATCCATAGAACGCATCAGCTTCGTTTGGCATGAGTTCAACAAAGGGGGCGCAAATATGCACCATATCCGTATGAAATTCGATGCCTGCGCCAGTGCCTTGAAGATAGACATTGACAATTCTGGAGAAGCGTGACACAATACCGCGATCAATCACAAGCACTTTCACATGCCGACCCCGGCGTACATACGAGTCACTCTTCCTATTTCCTCCTCCCGCACCAACGACCCCATTCGGCAAGGCACCCTGCAACGGCGGCGTTTGCTCGTCATCATCCTCTCCATCACAACTTTCACCGCTTATTGAGCCCTGCCTGGTCGTCCCTGCTCTCTTTTCATGGGTACTTGCAGGTTGATATGCACTTCTTGATCTCTTCAGCACAGCCCTCACCCTTCGCGACACATCCCCATCATCGCCCACATCCGCAGCCAAATTGGCGTACTCCCTCGTGCGCCCTTGCTCGCTGGAAAGGCCGTCGATCCCGTGAAAGGCGGTAATGCCCAGTAACAGTCGCCACACCAAGGGCCGCACGTCCGAAGGAATGCCTGCGGCAGCTGCCCGCCGCAATTTCTGCTCGTCGACAGCAGAGTCTGCATCGAGAAGGACGCCAAACAGAGCAGTCTGCGGGTCTGGAAGGACATCAGCAAAGGCGGGCGGGGAGGTGGCAGAGGCGGCGCGCAGCATGGCGCCGGGCGCGTCGAAGCGCACAGGCCACGCTTCAAGGTCAGCACAACTGCAGGCGGTGCTTGGAACAAAGGAAGGCGATGAGGCGCACACCGTGCCGCCGGGGGCGGCCGGGGAGCGAAGTAAAAAGGTCAAGAGCAGTGAAGAAGGGTGTGAAATAACGGAGTGATGGAAGAGAGGGGAGGTGAGGCACGAGTTGAGGGGAGGAGGGGGCTGAGATGAGCAGAAAGGGGCCCAGCAGACTGTGGAAGAGGAGTAGCAAAAGTTTAATCTGGCAGGTGTCCACAATGTCTGGGCGTGGCCACCTGGCGATGATGTAGTGGGAAATACAGAAAACAACTGCAAACAAGGTGTGGTATGGTGTGGTATGGTATGGTGTGGTGTGGTGTGGTGTGGTGTGGTGTGGTGTGGTGTGGTGTGGTGTGGTGTGGTGTGGTGTAGTGTGGTTTGTTCAGCAACAGTGTGTGGTCCGAGTGGGAATTTTTGTCGAGCAGATGCTATGTTTGGAGGGGTATCAAACAATGGGCCGCGTGGTTGCCGAGCGATTGACATTGACGGGGCGGTACAACGGGTGTTGGGGGTTGGTCAGTGTGACGTATGGACTCTCTCTAAATGACCACATTCTGGGCACTCTTCCAAATGCTGCTTGATGACGACGTCACACTTCCAAGACACCCATTCAAAATACACTCGTTTTCGGGCATGTGCCCTAATCATTCCGCATCCTCCTCAGACATTATTCCTCTCGTTGAGGACCAAACGGCCCACCTCGCACGCTGCTACGAAAAGCCCCCTCTTGTCGGGCTGTGTTTTCGTCTCACACGAGTTTTATTCTACCCAACAACGAAATTAAAATTTAGATCCATGCCGGCTATCCGTCCTGTTCCGAAACGACTGACCCCTTTTGCAGCTTCTAGTGTAACAAACAACTCTGATGGGGGGGGGGGGGGGGGGGG